>JAVRRP010000684.1:0-14903 GCA_036872775.1 Oleoguttula sp. CCFEE 5521 | reverse complement strand
CTGGGCCGCATATGCGAAGAGAGAGACAGAAAACGACTGCCCGCCCCTCATGCGTGTCTACTGTACCTAGCCGGTCGGGCAAGACAAGCAGTCGAAAGAGCAATGCGGGGCCTTCATCGGAGCTCTGGTATCGGCACATGATGTCAGACTAGCGGAAGATGCGAAGAAGACGCTTTCGAGACAGTCCAACTGCCCTAGGTGCGATCGCCCGAGCTGTATGGTCTGTGGCGCACCATATAGCGCTGGCCATGAGTGTGATATGAGACTCCGGCAAACGCCCAGGAGGATAGAGCGTGAGCTTACCGGGCAGGGATTAGTCCGCGGTCGGGACTACCAAATCTGTCCCAGCAGACAGTGTTCACGACGTATCCAGGTGGAGGAAGGCGGTTGTGGGCTGATGATTTGCTCATGTGGCAGAGAGCTTTGCTTCTTCTGCGGTGCGTCATATGACTGGCAGAAGAGGCACGAATGTCTCGAGACTCTTCCTGTGGAAGGAGAGCAGGTCGATCACGACAGCCAGGGACAGGCTAGCGCATCACGAGCCGACAGCAGGGCTTCTCGAGACACTCCAGTGCAGCAGAGCGATGCCGACGTCGGATTCATCGAGGTGACGACTTTACTACAACCCTTACGGCGCATACGTCACGCAATGAAACGCGACATCAAGAGGCTCTTCCCATCCGGAGTGCCGCGCCACCTCCGAGTCTTCACAACTCGATTCGGGCACGTCGACGATGTGCGCGTCGACTTGGAGGGGGCGACAATACACGACTTCTTCGCCCACTCTATCCACGCCCTCCTTTCACAGTATCCGGAGAACGACTTCACCCGCAGGATTCAGGCTCTGTCGTTTAGTCTCAGACGTATCGACTGGTTCGTGCTGGACGCGCTTGACAACTTGGATGCGTGGGACAGCCAGCGTCGTGCTGAGGAGTATGCGGCTTCGATCAGCAACTTGCAGCAGATTATAGAGACGATGGGCCTGGACGATCAGGAAGGTAGAGATCTGTTCTCGGCCTTTTTTCAGGCAGTGGAGGAAGAGGCGATCGTTTAGACGAGGTAGGCATCGAGGCGAGACGACACGCTCGTGTGCGTCTGTCAGCAGTTATTTAGCGGGTTCTGTAGCACATTATTCATGTATCGTTGAAAACCTCAAGGGACAGACTTGATCAACCTCGTGCCATCCAAACTTCCCTCGAGCTTCATGTGCTTGGCACTCACATGTCACTGCTGGCGCGTCATGCAGGGACGGACTCGTCTCCTACCGGGGCTCATTATTAACATGATCTTGTCGCATTCACTGAAGCGTCTACCAGGGAAAGGTTGCACCGCTTCTACCATAAAATGTATCGGCATGTCCTCTAGCGCTTCCACTGGACAATGTCCAACGAGGGCGGTCGAAACCCATCGCAGAGCCAAGCGCGAGCTTCTCCTGCCGCGAATGTCTCATTCACAGCGCATCGCGATGCAGAGAGCAGCTCACATGCCGAAAGTAGAGGAAGCACAGAAGCATCGAGTGAACGTGGTGGGAAGCTGAAGGAAAGGTTCCTGACACCGACGAGGGACAGGTCAAGTGACAAGAAAGATGAGCCTCGTCGAAGTCAAGAGTCCAGAAAGTCGGGAGGTGTATTGAGGCATGGCGCGTTCGATAATCAGACGCCACGGAGCAGTGGGGAGGGTAGCAGTAAGAGGGAGGGAAAGAGGAAGGTCATGGGCGATCGCTTGACGGTGGGCAAGAGTCGGCGTGTCGACGATCGTCTTTCAGTCGACTCCACCTACGGCAGCTCGCCACTGTCGAGACAGGTGTCGGGTTCACAGGATGCTGTCAATGATGCACGAGACCAGGGCAGACCGCGACCGACGACACTGGACCCGGCGCAGCTTGTGCAGATGGCACTGAGCTTGAGCGAAAGCCGGAAGCGCCATGCGAGCAACACTTTGCCTGTGCCACTACAGCTTTCAGCACCGCGCAGCAGGTTGGTATCAGGTGGTAGTGGCATCTACGGCAGTGCGCGATCGCCTGCATCGGCTTCCTACCGCGCCAGTCTGTCGCGCAACACGCCGAGTCCGAGACACTCGAGTGCTGGAAGGGAGAACATGCCTGTGGAGGGCATCGAATTGAAGGACGACGACATGCCTCACGACTTCTCAGCTGGCACGCTCGCCCGAGCAGAAAAGGCAAGGAGGTTCTTCGAGCTCGCGAACGAGCATCGGAGAGTACTGCAGGTCTTGCCTCCGCTCAAGCCTGATGCGAAAGCCTCTGGCAACTTCCTCTACCACACTATCAGCAGTCCTGGCTATGCGGCAGCAGAGATACAGCGCGTTCGTTCTTCTACCTCGACCAAGCATGAACTGGGAAGACAGTATAATCCATTACAAGTCCTGCGCAACAGGAAGCTCCGAACGCGAGAGAGGCGACCGCTCGCAGTCACACCTGAGATGTTTCAAGATGCGCAGGAGGTGCAATTCTGGGTGGATATGGTTGAAGAAGCAGCTCGGCGGCCACATTACAGGACTACAGATGACGTGGTGGATCTACCTACATACCATGCGTATACACCAAACGTGGTGGAGCAAGAGATCGAGACATCACGAACTCATAGACGCTCTGGAACTGCGGCCACTGCAACATATAGAGCAGAGGACAATTGGAGTGTCGAGCCTGCGGAGCTGCTGGCAGACTTGTACTGGACCGAAAAGGGAGATAACAAGACCCTGATTGAGAACAGGAGACATCAGCGGATTTTCTCACCTCGTACAAACCAAAGACTAGATCCACCGAGGCAGGACTTGGGTGACGAAAGCGATGAGCACGTCGACGATCCTGCTGAGAAGCAGTCTCCAAATGACGAAGGCTCATCTCAGCGCAAGCACCGTCCATTCCTATCGCTACACAAAGCTGATCGCATCCGCCGCAATAGACTTGCACATTTCAAGCGGTCAGCCAGTGTGTCTTCGGTGTCTAGTGGTGAGGGAGACAAGGTGACACCGCTTGGCAGTTCGCTTCAGCTAGACTACCTCAACACAGGCCCTTTGCAGCGTCACATGGAGGTTATGATCGCGAAGGAGGAGCGTGGAGAACTGAAGTCACCCGATCTCGTCTCACCGGATCACTGGGACTCCCAGCATACTGCGTTTCCGAATCAAAGGAGTCGAGCAATCAGTGGCGCTGATGATAAGAAGCCGAAGCCCGCTCCGAACGGCACTCTGTCGATCGACGTGTCGCAATCGACAACGAATAGTAAAGCTGCAGACGGTCGCGTCGAGCAGCTTGCACATGAGCCAGGACGATCATCAATCGACTTTACGCCACCTTTGACACCCGCGGTGACCACTGCCGTGCCTTCGTTGACCCTCGATGTGTCCCCTGCGACTGACAACACACCGCCTTCGGTACACAAATCAAGGAGCAGTCGCTTCCTGCCGCACTTTCGCTCCAAAAGCAAAGACCGTAACACCACCGAGAACAGGGACTTCGCGTTCCCCTCCGAGGACGACCGATCTCGAGAACCGAGCGGCATTACGGTTGATCCGACCAGACTCAGCAGCGACTCTGCAAGACCCTCGCAATTTCGTAGGCACCGCACGAATGACAGTGTGCACTCAGTCACGAAGCGCAATGGACTTCACAAGACGGTTACATTGGACGGATCAATCAAGGAGCCCGAGTCGGCTGTCGGCCGCTTCTTCCGGGGCGGCAGACTTGGTGAGCTTGTACGTGGTGAGGGATCACGCTTCAGCGGACGGCTGCGTGGCCGTGAGCACGACGACATGGCGTCCGATGCGAATTCCGCAGTCATCTCATACGCTTCTGACAGCGATGGATCAGGTAGCGAGGCACCGGGTCTTACATCGGCGAATGATAGCGAGGCATCCCCACGTACGTCTATTGATCGTACCCGCCGCAATGGCCCAAAGCTACCCACGTTCAGACCTGTTGGAGCTAGAGATAAACTCGCTACGCCTTCTGGGCTTTCCAAAGGCTCAACGGGCATGGACGACCCAGTCAATCGCCAGGCAGCGCTTCAGCGCCAGACAAGTCGCTCCGAACGCTTTGCAAGACTGGCACCTCCTCGCATCGATGTCTCCGCAGAAGATGATGACTACTCGACTGACAAGCCTACCCTTGGCTCTCCCATGGAGGACGAGCGTCGCAAGAGATATGGCCTTCTCGGGATTAACAATGGCCGCAGCTCTGCGCTGAGCTCCAAGATCTCACTTGCCGAACCTGGCACAATGGGTCGTGGTGGTGGCAAAATGCCTGTGACAGGTCTTACGAAGCTGCAGTCTGATGCCAGACGCCGGCACTGGAGTATCTCAGATCAGGCACAGAGATCTCGCAGTGCTGCGAAAGATCGTCATGTCACGCCTCGAGATCTAGCTCGAGCGCGAACACTGATCTTAGCTTCCGGCATCAAAGCACAAGCCATCATCCATCGCGCCAGCGTCCCTCGCGATCCACCACCTTCCTTCCTCGCAAAAGCCGCTGCCACGGCCTCGAAGCCTGCGCCGACTGGCATAGCATTGCGAGACTCCCACATGACAGCAGCATCCCTGCTTTCTAACCACCTTACTCTCACCCTCGAGTCCTTCACCTCTCTCTCCCAGGCCTTCGCCTCCACATCCCTCCCTCAGCTCCACACTCGACTCTCAGACCTCAAATCACTCGCCTCAGACCACATTACGCACCTCGTCCACAACTCCTCAGACGAAGCAGATGCGTTTACTGTGCGGCTGACAACCGAGCAGACTTTGCGAATTCAGCAGGTCGATGATGCGGTTGATGCTATGCTCAGGCTGAGGAGGAGGCAGTGGCGATGGGCTAAGCGGACGGGGTTCAAGGTGTTGGAGTGGATGGTGTTGGGTTTGATGTGGGGCATTTGGGGAGTTGTCGTACTGATCAACGTCATCAGGAAGGTGATGGGAGGGGTGTGGGACTCTGGGAGATGGGTATTGACGTGGTAATGTGCATTGTCGGTGTTATGCGAGAGGGTGTTTGGTAGCTTTTTGATTTAGTTGATACCCAAATTGCGTACTTTCGTAACACATAGCTTCGTCAAATCATGCACATCATTACAGCTTCCCTTTCCCTGCCTCTGTGCCCTCTCCCTCTTCCTCTCCATCTTCCTTCACTGCGGCAGTCAATTCAAAGCTCCCCCTCACCCCCAAATGATCCGTAACCCACGCCCGCTCAAACCCCAGCCCGACGATAGACCCCTTCTCCCCATCATCCTGCACCTCAACGTCCTTCCCAAACCTCTCGAACTCCACACAACTCGCCCCCTTACCCCGGAAGAAAATCTTATCCATACGACTACAGCCAAATTGCTCTCGTAGATGCGTGGCGGCTTGCTGGCCCCACGTATAGCCTTCAGGAGTGTCTTCCTGCCCGCCGAGCGAGAGGTAAGCGTCAGTGAGGTTTGTGGTAGTATGGAGTCCGCGATCGAACGGCTCAATAGCGTTGAAATCGCCCGCTACAAGCGCGAAGGGTATGGAGGGGGAGTGCAGGTGCGTGGCTATAATCTCCAACTGCTTCGGCCGCAGCGGCGGCTTCAGCGCAAGGCTCTCAAGATGCGTATTACACAGCCGGAACAGGCGGTGGTCATTCAGCAGAAGATCCGTAAACAGACCATCGCGTTCCTGGTTCGTGGCTGAGAAGTGCACGCGGAAGACTTGCTGGACTGGACATTTACGCGAGACAAGCGTCGTGGTGCCGTAGTGTGCGTTTGCCCACATACTATTGTCGAGATCGGTGACGGCGAAGTGCTGCTGAATCCAGGGTGTTGAGGCGAGGAGACGGAGGTCTGACGGCGTGCATTCTTGGAGGAAGATCACTGGGGCTGTGGTTCCGGGAAGGTTGGTGAGGAGATTGGAGAGGTGGGCGAGGGCGGCTGTCATTCGAGAATCGCTGAAGGGGAGCATGAAGTCTATGTTCCAGCTGAAGAGCTCGAGATGGGTAATCTCGGCGCTCGTGGGGAGGTGATGCGCGGTGGAGGTATGTGCGAACCATTGTGAGGTGCTGGGGTCGTAAGAATGGAAGGGCTGCGCAAAGGTCTCATCTTGCTCCCAGGGCATCTCGGTCTTGATCTTCTTCTGGATGATGCTGATTTGTTGCTTAATGACTTCGTCCATGATGCCTAGCTTCCTGGCAGAGCGGTGCAGGAGTCGCTGGATTGCATGCATCAGTCAGTGCTAGTTTCACGTCCAAGGTGCAAGAGATGAAGGACACGAGTCTACACAAAGAGTGTCAGAAACCTAGCTTACCTTTGCGCGAGACCGCTGTTGAGGTGTCAAATGTGGTCTCCGTACCACGAGAGGAAGTGTCTGTATCACTTCGAAGCTGCTTATGAATGTAGAAAAGGTGCGCCTCGTTTTCAACACGATCGACATGCGCATGCACTAGGTCTACCTTGCCCATCCAATCGCCCAAGATGAAACCTCGTTGCTTAGCGCTTACTACACACGCGCCAGTGAGGATGATGAAGCCGTTTCGTCCCGATAGACTGTCAGTGCAAACGGTCACCGACCATCGTGATTATTCCCTTGGGCTTCTGCGTTGCGAATAATTAGAGGAGACCAGAGGGGTTGTGGTACCGTGTGCAAGTTAGGTGGCTGTTACGCAATGACGAGGTGGCAACAATAGCACAGACTTGGAAGATGAATGTAATGTTCTCTTCTTCTCATTGCGAACATAATTGCTATCGTCGCACCCGGTCTATGATTTAGCACACGCTTGAACGCAAACGAAAATACCCCCAGTTCGCAGCACCACACAATGAGCTCCTACGCCCACTTGCCGAGCAGAGCCATAAGCGCAGCACCCAATGCCATCGTCCCGACAGCTGCAAGCACCACCTTGATGGGCGCGCGCTGCATGTACCCACTGAACATGAACTCATGCGCCATCAATTCCACCAGCGCGGTGTAGATCAGTATACCAGCCGAGATCGAGTCGAACACTCCGTTGGCGATCAGGGTCGTCTGGCTACCTAGTGAAAATGACTCTCGCACCCCGAGACCAACGGCGATGGCGATTGGGGTTGAGATTGCGTAGCCGATCCCAAGAATGTAGGGCGTCCATCGCTTGGTCTTCGGCCATTCGATCGAGGCTAGCCGACTGCCAAGCGCCAGGCCTTCGAACGTTTGGTGGAATACGAGGACCACGTACAGTGTCGCAAATTCCTCACCTGCGACTGCAAGCGTCAGGCCGATGAAGATGGAGTGGAAGACGACACCGAACTCTAGAATGAAGACTGCGGTCAATTGAGCGCTGTAAGACTCTGGATCGAATGTCTTCCGAGAGTCGCCGTGAGTATGGGCGCTCACTTGAGCTAAGAATGATTAGTCAGACTGATTTGAGCGTGAGTATCAGCGGGCAAACTCACCATTATTCGCATTTACTGGATGCTCGCGAGCGTGCGAGAGATGGTCGTCGCCAGGCATGTGTGGTCCAGCGCATGATGAGTCTTTGCGGCCGCCTGACTTTGATGTTTCCTCCAATGGCACGTCTAGACCAACATCTGCTGCCTTCTTTGATGCCACCGGCTCATCGGAGTAACTCGGACTGGATGTTCCGGCGTGACTGTGTCTGGGCACGTTCAGTCAGTCAAGAGGTCGCAGTATCTTCACAGCTGTACTCACCCATCGCCATGCTCGATATCGTGGTCGTGCTCGTGGCCAAAGCGTGCATAACGCATCGTCATGAGCTCGACGAAGAACAGCGCGAATACCGTCATCAGCGCGATGCCTTCCACCCATGAGTAGTCTGTTATCGGTCCAGTCAGGCATGGATTGCTGAGTGCCGCATTTGCTGGTGCCAGAAGCTGGAACGATCGTTAGTGCGCTTTCTGTGGCCCGCGGCTATGGTTTGCCTGCATGTATGAATGCTGTCGCCAGGATGACTCCCGATCCGAAGTACTTCGCAATGAAGAATGCCCAGCTAGGCACTCCAACACCTTTGTGTCGTGCAGCGAATACAGGGAACCATGTTCCCAGGAATGATCCAACCAGAATCACAAAGATTGCCGATATTCGCGTGCCCATGCGCCCATCATAATCGTTCCCTCCGCAATCAGACATCGTGTTGGTAAGGTGCAATCTTGTCACAATGTTCAATACGACAGACTGGGTTCGATAGTGTGCGGTTTCGGTGTGGTCGTGGCACAATGATCATATACCACGCCTTCCAATGGTCAGCGAATTGGCATGGCCACTACGGTCCAACCATCACGGTGCTCGTCAGCCCGATTGGGCATAGCGTTCTTCGTCATCGCTGCGATAACTTTGCTAGGGTCTGTCAGTCTCTCCATCATTATGCGGAGATTGATACGACTAGCATACAGTGTGTGATCGGGCAATACAATGGAAAGTCACCTCAGTCATCGGCAATGCTGGCCGATTCCTAGAGCTGTCCAAAAACAATGGCAACGGTGCAGGAATGTATACCAGCTGTGGAGAGGTACTGATCGTAGTTTCCGAAGTCGGCTTAGTGCATGTTCAGTCCAAGTCCGCGCACGTGATCGGACCTGGGCAAGCTGACACTCTCGCTGCCAAAAGCTTACGATGCTTTCAATGTCCTTCCTCTACTTCGCTCCAACTCGGACAGCGATCGTCTCCCCAATGGCATTTCTTGAGGCAACGCTTTGCAATCAAGAGGCATGTCCTTTTCACGCCGCATAATAAAGTCCCTCCAGCAGCAAGGTATAAGTACACTCTCATCGTTCGTCTTCCAGCACCGATAGTCAAGCATCGCAAGTACTCCCCGGTCTCTCGCATACCTCTTCACAAAGCCAAGAATACCCATATCATTCGTCAGCATGATCGACTTTCTCAAGACTCTTCCCCGTCCCACTGCGACCTACCACACGAAGCCCTACCCGGCCATATCTCCAACTCGGCCTGAGCTAAGCCTTAAGGGCAAGAACATCCTCATCACCGGCGGCGGTACGATCTGACCCGCATTCACCTTCTTCGGAACATCTCTGACCCCTCACCAGCCACTGGCATCGGCCTAGCAATCACTACCGCACTCGCCGCCGCCTCTGCCTCGAACATTCACATTCTAGCCCGCTCTGCCGGCCCCTTGCTCTCCACCAAGTCTTCTCTCGGGTCGCTCTACCCCTCAACAGGCATCCATGCTCACACTGGCTCCATCTCCTCCCCTCAAGATATCTCCCGGATCCTCGACGAAGCCGGAGACATCGACATCCTGGTCCTATCAGCCGGGCGATCCCAGCCAATCGCCCCAACCGCCGCCATCCCACCCGAAGAGCTGAGAGCGGATTTCGAGCTGAACGTGCTGGCCAACATGTCGCTGATCTCTGCTTATCTTTCTCGTCCAGCCAAGGCCGAGAGGACGATCATCCACGTCTCTACTGGCGGCGCGTGAGCTTCACCCACCCCCTTTCGGACTTACCGAAAGTACAGCAGCTGACACACTACAGCTACCTGAGCGGCATGGGTACAGCAGGCTACGGCGCAAGCAAGCTAGCCATGTCGAAGCTGATCTCGGATATTCATCTCGAGGCGCAGCCGCATGCGGGCACAGCTCAGGGCGTCAGAGCGTTTACCTTCCATCCAGCGGTCGCGTTCACGCAGATGGCTGCCGATGTGTTTGGACTGGGAAAGGACGACTTGGAATGGGATGACGGTACGTGTCATGCATCACATTAGTGTCGTGACTCTGACTGACGTGGCCGATATAGTCAACCTGCCAGGCCAGTTCGTAGTCTGGCTCGCGAGTCCCGAGGCCGACTTCGTGAGAGGTAGGTTTTTGTGGGCGCACTGGGACGTGGAAGAACTCAAGTCGAAGCAGGAAATCATCCAGGGCAACCCGAACTTGCTGACGATGAAGCCGGAGATGGCTGGACTGACTGCCTGACGTGGCTGCACCAGACGCTCGCTTGATGAGGAAGTAGGGAAGGCTGTGGACGCGTAGTAAGGGAAACAATGTCATTCATTCATGAAAGCCGAACCTGTACATGAACGCTGTCAGACAGCCTACTTCCGTGCCACCTTCTTGCCACGAACGAGTAGCTTCTCCCTCAGCTCTCTCACTGCGTCAGCCCATCCTTCGCCCATCTGACCAGTCTTCGCCTCGATGGCATCCTTCATCTTGCTCTCATCGTACGGCTCGCCATACACGACCTTACATCCAACCTCAGTCCCAACACTGACTTCGCCTCCGGTCTCTCCAACCATTGCAGAAACTTCAAAGTCTACTCGGACTTTCGTCTTCACCTTCGGCAGGAGGATGAAACTCGACACCTGCAGCTTGTCGTCTGCCAAAATTCTCGTGGCAGTCAAAGCTTCAATTCCCAATCGCCTCTCGCTCTCCGCGATCTTCTGCGCAGCCTCCCAGCCCGAGCTAACAAGCTTCAACAACTGTGGCACCGTTGTCTCAGCTTGTGGCAAAGCTTGTAGTGCTGCTCGGATCAGCTGGAGGAAGAACCTCAGCGTCGTTGGCAACGGGTCAGCGGAGCCGAGGTATGTGAGTCCAATCGGAGCGTTCTGGGCAGAGGAAGAGTGCGTGTTGAAGACTGTGGGATGGAAGAAGAGCTGAAACATTGAGGCGTAGGTCATTGTTAGGGTTGGTGGGTGGGAGGAGGCGGAGGTTATGGACCAGTGATGGGTGGCTTCGAGAGCGGTGATGTTAGCTGCAATAGATGTCAGTAGAGCACGCTGGTCAGGAAAGGTTCGAAGTGGCTTACCTTGGAGGGTCGTGATCTCGTCAAGGGAGATGCTGCGGCAGGAATCGCGGACGCGGTCGGCAGAGGCGATGGCGGCAGTATACTCCGTTCTGGCGTCGAGCAGGGTCTCCTCGGTACTGGCGAGCGTCTGTGCCTCTTCTTCGAGGCTCGCAAGCAGCTGCCGCTTTGCCTCAAGCTCGTCGTCGACATCGACAAGTCGCTCGCGAGCAGCTTCGAGCTCCTCCTTCTCTTCGGGCGATACAGCATTGGCAGCTTCCTGCAATTTCGCGGCTTCGATCTCAAGTCCGTCTCGCTGCTCCAGCATCCCGGGCAATACCTCATTGACAATCTCCTCCTTCTCCAACAACACCTCGTCATCCCTCAACAGCCCCTCAGCAATCCCATGCAACACGTGCATCAGCTCCTCCAACAACTGACCCCGCCAGCCATACCACATCTCCTTACTTCGCAACCTCGCATGCGTCTTGATGTCCCTGAGCTGTGCATCGATCACAGCCTTCCGCGACGACCCAGCAGACATGTACGCCTGCAACAGCGGCGGCGTCTCACGGAAAGTCTCTGCCTCGAGCTCCTTGATCGCGCCTTTGCCATCGTGGATGTAGCGTTTCAGCTCGTGGCAGGCGTGGGAGAACAGTTCTTTCTCGGGCTCGGTGCAGGCTGCTGCTATGACTGCGGCCGCGAGGGTAACTTCGGGTTCGAGGACGTCTGTAGACTTGCGGTTCTTGGAGGGCGTGGGCATGACTGTCATGCGGCGCTTCGTGGTTGTAAGATCCATGAAACGGATTCCGGCGGCGTCGAGGAACTCTTGAAGATGGACTGGCTGCTTAGGCTGGTCATCCGAGGAGAGTCTGACCAGGTCGTCGCTCAGCTGTTTGGCAGGCGAGGCCGAAATAATTTGTCGAGCTCTGGGCGCACTTCGAGTCGCTGGAGTATGGCGCTTGACAGGAGATGCTTGCTTTGCTGGAGTCTGCTTCTTGGGAGTCATCGACTTGAGTGTCTCCTTGCGTGGTGTTGACATTAGCTTGATCGAGTCGAGCATCTTGCGAGACTCCAGCGGGCTGGCTCTAGCAGCGGCCTGCGCGGGAGTGACTGCACGCTCAGGCGTAGTCGTGCGCGGCGTAGCGCTACGCAACGTAGTGCGGACTGCAGGCGAGGATTTCCTGTTGGCGACAGGGTTGGGGGTAGCCGGCTTCGGCGTGGCCACTTTCTGTGGCGTTACTTTCGCAGGCGATGCGGTCTTTGGAGTGCTGCCCTTGCGTGGAGAAGGACTTTGCGCTGGCGTTGGACTTCTTCGTGGTGAAGCCCTGGCCTTCAGCGGACTGCTCCGCAAGCGTGGCAACTCCTCCGACAGTTCTGCTTCGGCCTCAAGCTGAGCTCTCGCCTGCTTCCTAAGCTCGCTTCCTGGACTGCTGGTAGCTTGTCGGACAACAGCAGGGACAGGCGTTGACTCGCCCACGAGCACCTGCTGCGACTGCGCCGGCAAATCAGGATATGAGACTTCCTGCTTGAGAGGCGAACTCTTGTACTGGCTCATGCGACCGAGCTTGAAAGGCGAAAAGCCACGCATCTGCAGTTTCTCTTCAGTCTTTGGCTCCTTCGGTGGCTCCTCTGCACTGAAGGAAGCCCTCCTGGATTTCGCCGACAGTCTGTCGCCCTTTGCTTGCTTCTCCAAGATCGGTGTGAGCAGCTTCACTGGTCCAGTATCCTCCACGTCTCGGAACCGCTCCTGATCTTCTGGTGTCGTATTGACAGCTGCAGTCAGCTCCATTGGCGCCTCCTCGTCTAGCGGCGTGGATGGTGTCGCATCAGCTTGTCGTTGAGCAGCCTGGATACCGCCTAGAACCGTAGTCAATTCCATAGTCAGCTCCTCGTTCTCGTCAAAGCTGTCAGTGGACTGACGCTTCGAGGCGTGCAGACCTCCCATCGGTCGTGTGAAGTCCATAGTCATTTCGCCCTGTTCGGATGCAGCGCCTGATGATCGTCTCCTAGCGACGCTGCGCCTTCGCTCTGCTCGCGCTGGAGGTCCAGTGTCCTCAATACCGCCCATAGCGATTGTGAGGTCCATCGTCTCGTCGCCCAGTGATGATCTCGCGATCGAGGAACGTCGTCGCTTGGATTGCGAGGTGATGGTCGTTACACCAGGCGATCCTGCGTCAGTGGTCGAAAGTCGCCGCTTCTTCGAGCTCATGGTGACATGCGTGGTCGTAGTGTGCACCTTGCCTACAGCGCGAGTGAATTCCATCGTCCCGTCGTCGGCCGGAGAGCTTGCTTCGACAGGCGTCTTAGGTCTGGTGATGCCGCCTACGGCTCGAGTGACGTCCATGCTCATCTCTTCCTCCTCTTCCTCGATGATCGTCTCGGGATGAGAGATGGTTGGCGCTGTCACCACAGCCTTGAACGCAGGAGAAAAGGGATTAACATTCTCCTGATCCAGCTCAGCAGACCTATGCGGCTGTATGATCTCCTGCTGCTCCCATTGCTCGAATGCGTCCGTGATCTCATCGCCGGCCACTGCCATGATCTGCTCGCCCTCTTCTTCGTAAGCTTCATCGTACTCAATGCCTCTCGTACCAGCTTGCTCTGCTGCAGCGCGAAGGTTCCGCTCTAATCTCGCGCTGGATGACGTGCTGGAGCCTTCACTTTCGGTGGTAGACAGAAGAGTGTTGTCGCCGCCCATATCAAGGCTCATAGCCGTGCCTGTGGCGTCCTCCAGGTCATCCTCGCCCTCGTCATCATCCTTACCTTCGCTGCCGGAGACATCACTACTGCCTTCAAGTACGCTTGGCGAGCTCAGATCTTCAGGGTTGTTGAAGTCCATGGGAGGTACTCCGGAGCCTCGACGCACCTTCTTTTGGTGCAAGTCTCGTTGAGGCGCAGGTGATGGTGGAAGCTTCTCAGGAGACGATGCCTGCTCAGGTGGCGTGGAAGGCGGCTCCTCGCCACTGCCACTGTGTGTACCAGGCGACTTAGGCGAGGAGCTGGCTTCTGCTGATCGCGTGATGCTTGATGCCCGACGCGTCGTTTCTGAAGCCTCGGTCGAAGTTGTGTGATCGCGCATGTACTCAATGACATCCCAGGTATGTAATGTCGCTTCCGGTGCAAATGAGACGCGTCGATTAGCCATGGACTTGCGACGCGCCGCTTTCCGATCTGCATCTGCCTGGCTCGGGAGAATGCCCTTGACTGCTGGAACGAATGCTGACTTCCGTCGATTCATCATGACCTTCTGCTTTACGCTGCTGTCTTCGTCCTCGAGTCCTCCAGGTCCAATGCTTTTGCTGCGAGGCTTCTTGCCGCCCTTTCGCGGCGACGAGCTGCGTTGTGCCGGGTCGCTGCCCGGTGCGGGTGCGACATTCTCCTTGTCGGCAGCGAGCGCCATGTCTTCGAACATCTGCGCAAATGTGTGGCCGTAGCACTGAACAATAAATGCACCTCGTATGCACGATTGAAGTTGGTGGTTGCCAGTGTTTGGCTAAGATGTAAACACGAGCGTGAGTGACAAAATGAGCGGTGCGATGTGATCGAAGGCAGGCGCGGTACTCTTCTTGGTATGTGACATGTTCAGCTCTCATTACATTCTCCGAGATGTCGATGATCGTGTTGAGTGCGCTGCGACAACATCCGTGCTGGGTTCGAGGACAATGAGATCACTGTGCAGTACTGGAGGTGTTCTCATCTTCTGTCACCCGCGTGGATCGTGACTGTCCAGCCGAAATATATCCGCCTTGGCGCTCGCACACGAACTTTTGCGTATGCACGCGGGGACCAAAGATCGAGACATCACCCGCACCTCGATCGTCAATACCCACGACCACGTCGCCTAACACCGATTGCAGCACATCACAGCAATCATGGCGACCGAATTGACCGTCCAGAGCGAGCGCGCGTTCCAAAAGCAGCCCCACGTCTTCCTCAACTCGAAGCGCACCGGAGGTATCAGCAGGGCTGGAAAGGGAGGCAAGCGGTGGTTCAAGGATGTCGGGCTAGGCTTCAGGACACCGGCGACTGCGATCAACGGCACATATATTGGTGAGTGAGGCACTGTGAGGAGGAAATGACACGGGTGCAGGGCGGGAAGCGCACAGAAAGGGCAGGCACACGAGCAAGATCAAGGACTTACACACTACCTACAGACAAGAAGTGCCCCTTCACCGGCCTCGTCTCCATCCGCGGCCGTATCCTCACAGGCACCGT
>JAVRRP010000683.1:0-14916 GCA_036872775.1 Oleoguttula sp. CCFEE 5521 | reverse complement strand
ATCATTGAGCAAAAGACTCATCATGACATTTACCTCACGTCAAGAATTCCACTCCTGCTGCGTCTTTGCTCTCACACCAAAGCTCCCCTCACATGCTACCTACTAATCCGCCTCAAAATTCGCACGTGCTCGAGGTAATGATGAATCCTCACGATCTCAACATCCAAGTACACGCATGCACTCCACTAAATCGGCTTCATTGTGGAGACTCAACGTAGACGATCTTTACGTACAGCACTCTACTCTCGCTGCAACCTCGCACGGCACCTGAAGCATCCCCTCCACAGTGCACTCTACAATGTACGGCTCAGATTTCATTCGCATCATGCGATGTGAATGGGGGATACTCATGGCTGTCCACAGAAACAGACTGGGATGACGCAAAACGCAGATCTGAGACATCCGCGGTTCTGCTGACTTCTGAGACAACCCATGCGAACTGCTGGCCTGCGCGATCTAGACGCCTGCAGGGCTACGTGGGCGCAGCAGCAGTGCAACGCGGGGTGGACGGGGGACTGCGTCCGCCCTCATCGGAGGACGGAGGAAGTGTGAGACACCATGTGCGCGTCCATCTGGAGGCTAGATGGGGGGCAGTGTACGGGAGGGCAGACGGGGTTGCTCGTCGTCGCTGCAGGGGGGGGTAAGACACTTTTGTGAATGACCTGAGAGCTGTCCTCAGGCCACTTTTGCAATGGTAGGTTTGACGGGTGATGCCTCCGTCGCCGGGAATGAGAGGTGAAACCTGGGTATACTTTTTTCGCACGGGGGTTGTGTCCTTGGAGGTGTGTAAGGTGTGCGTGACTGAGGGTCTCAGATTCCACTTGACATGAATACAGGCCTGCCAGCCGCCAATCACGGCCCACGCCGGAGACGTTCGGAGGCTCGCCCGCCTGATGCTTTTTAATCCTGTCCTCGCCGACCACCAGTACCATGTGACCATCTCACGTCTCCAGCCAGTCCAGAAACTCAGGCGTGAAATAGCTGATCACAATATTCGCTCCCGCCCGCAAAATCCCCTCTGTGGACTCAAAGGCCATGGTCTTCAGATCAAACACCCCCGCCTTAGCCGCTGCGTGAATCATAGCATACTCCCCGCTCACCTGGTAAGCAGCAACAGGCATATCCTTCCCCAGCTCCTTCGCATCCGAGATGATGTCCAGATACTGTGACGCAGGCTTGACCATGATTATGTCAGCGCCTTCGCCGATGTCGCGCTGGATTGCGCGGCGGGCAAGCCCTCGGCCGCCAGGAGGGAGCTGGTAGCAGCGTCTGTCGCCGAAGGAGGGGACGGAACCGGCGGCGTCGCGGAAGGGCCCGTAGAGGCAGCCGGAGAATTTGGCCGAGTAGGACATGAGGACTACGCGGTGGGAGATCTGACTCTCGATGAGCTTCAATTTGATCGCTCGAATGCGACCGTCGTTCATGTCTGAGGGTGCGACGCAGTGGGCGCCAGCTTCGGCATACGCCATAGCGATGTCTGAGATGCGCTCGACTGACAGCGCATTATTGAGCGAGCCGTCCTCGTGCAGAATACCGCAGTGACCGTGTGAGGTGTACTCGCAGAGACAGACGTCTGTGACGATGAAGAGGTGTGGGAAGCTGCGGCGGAGGAGACGGATGCCTTGGATGACGGGACCTTGGGGGTCGTCGGCTGCGGTGCCAAGGGCGTCTTTAATTGACGGGGAGAGAGGCACGCCGAACAGCACCACTGACTTCAAGCCCTTTGCAATGAGCGGTTGCAGCAAAGGCACGAGCTTGTTCAGACCGATTCTCTTCTGTCCAGGTAATGAAGGGATCAACTCATCGTCGTCCGGATTATCGGTGATGAACACAGGATATATGAGCATGCTCTTCGTCAACTGCCGTTCCGCCTGCCATGACCGCGCGAGAGGATGCGAATAGCCGCCATGTAGCTGTGAGGAAATGTCGCCCGCTATGCTGACGCTGGTCGCCGCCGTGGAGGCGTATGATTTTGCCCTTGAGACTTGTGACCGAGTGTCGTTGTGTGTGGTGTTTGTCGTCGTGCTGAGACTGCTGTGTGGGCTTGGGCGCTGTGATCGAGCGTTTCCGTCGCGGTATGTGAGGTCGCTGACGAGGGTGGAGAAGGACATGGTGGCGGTGTGTATGCGATGCGGGGGTGGAGGTGTTGGTGGACTCGGGGCGGTGGCGCTTGCGATTGTCAAAGTGGAGCTGTGTTCTAGTACTCAGGCATGCGAAAGATATGTCGTCGAGTTCTGGATTGTCGGAGGGAGTGAGGCTTCTCAATGTAGTGGTTGTTGTACAAACTTATCTCGCTGATCTCCAGCCGCGGTTCATCAACGAGCTCACTGACGTACACAAGTAGGCACTCGCCCCAAAAGTGCATTGATGATAGCGGCGCGAATCTTTGATACTGCATGCACTTGTCGACTATACAAGGAGCCCTCCGTAATTCCAGGAGCATTTCAAGCGCCACCAGTAGCAATGCTGCGTCCTTGACCAAGCTTTGTCCACAGCCCATAGCAATGAAGGACACCAACAGTACGCCCTCGTTCCTCATTACCAATGCATCCATACTTCATGACCAAGACATGTTCTCTCCTCAAGCAACAGCCGCCGGCGCCTCGACGACAACAGTAGAAGCTGGCGTCGCCGCCTTCTTCGCCTTCTTCTTCTCAGCCCACTCCCTACTCATCTGCCTACTACGCTCGGAAGCCTCAGCCCTAGCCCTCTTGGCATTCTCCTCCTTCTCCTTCTTGTCCTTCTCCGCATTTGCTTTGGCATTGGCAACGCGATCAAAGATTTCTTTGCCTTTATTACCCGACTTGCCACCTAGCATCGAGCTGGTTGAGGTTACACGCTTGCTGTCTTGAGTCGTCTCAGCCGCTGTGCTGGGACGAGGCGTTGGCCGCTTTGATATCTGCAGACCAGCCGGTGCCTGATACATGCTCATCGGGCGTTGTCGCGCGCCTGTGACAGTGCTCGAGCGCTTGAGACCTCCCGAGTTGCTGGGGAGTGGCATTGTGCCGCCGGCGATGGACTCCCGTGCGCGGCTTGCGGCTGTGTGACGAACGCTGGGAGTCTTCTTGAGCATGTCTGGTACTGGCCGTGCTTTGAAGCCAGGCTTGCGCTCAGCGTTGCCATCAGCATTGCCCGATACTGATCTCGCAGACTTCTCGCCTGACTCGGCATCCCGCTTCAACCTCTCCTCCCGCGCTGCCTTCAATCGCGCGGCCACTGCCTCGCCAGGCAGCTGGAACGAGCTCTTGGTTGCTGGCTTCGTGCTCTTTCGTGGCGGCGGTGGAGTCGGGAAGGAGAGGGAGATCGGTCGAGGCTTGCTATGCGGGATCACTACTTCTTTCCTCTCTCTCGGTACTTCACCGCCAACCCTCGAAGATCTGAAGTTGCTGGCATTGCTGCTAGTCGAGGTCACGCGCTTGTCCGCTGCGGTGGGCTGAACCGTGCTTTGACGAACGTTGCTGCTGCGACCGAAAGTGGTGATAGGTGCAGTGCTCTGATGGACGCTGCTTGTGCGGCCAAGTGTCGTCGATGGCCGCAGACGACCAAGAGACGGACCCTTGCCTGCGTCTGCTTTGTCGCCTCGGGCCATGGATAGCCTTGCCTGGCTTGCTTTGGTAGCTCTGACGACTGTAACCGCGTCAGTAATACACTCATAAAGGGTCCAGGTCTTCCTATACTGACATGGAGCTGGCTTTGCAGCAGCGGCCGGCTTCCTCTCCATTGAAATCTTCCTCTTCTTCTCTGGAGATGCCTGTACCTCAGGTATCTCCTTGCTCACCTGCTCAACCGCCCCGTCTAGCTCGTCCAAAGCTTCGATCGGGCTCTGCTGCTGTACGATGACCGAGGTGTCCGCAGCTATCGACTCTGAACTCTCTTGTGGCGTGGCTACACGCTCATCAATGCGTGTATCTTGAGCCACTGGAGTCGCTGGCTGCATTGGTGTCTGCTCCGCCGGCTCGCCTTGCTCGACCACCGGCTCCATTGGCGCCAGGGCAGGGGATTGCATAGTATTGCCAGGCTCGACATTCTCCTTGTTGCTCACCGATCGCTTGCCGGGCGTGTCTTTACGCAGCTGCTGAACTATCTTTGGCGTTGCGCTCGCGACTGGCGAGCCTGGGCGTTGTGCTCTCAGGGACAAGTCCTCCGTCGCGATAGCCAAGTCCTCCATTGACTGCGTGGATGACTCGGTCTTCGGCTGTGTCACATCATCTATGGCTATCGTCAGCCAATGTCACTATTCCTCACGTCATGCAATATCCCATACCTTCTCCCGTAGCCAAGTCCTCAATCTCCTCCGGCTGCGTCATCGTACTCGCGCCGAGGTCCTCCTTCTTGCCCTTTCCCTTGCGCCCTCCCTTGCGCATCTTACCCTCGCCTTTCAAAGCCTCTGCTGCATCGCCTCCCTCCTTACTCCCAGCGCTGTTGGGCGCAAGTTCTCCAAGTGCTGCTCTCTGCGATCCAGATGATTCAGGGGTGCCGGGGTTCTCCGTTGCTGGGTCGCTTTTGAGATCCAACACTTCGTCTTCGTCGATGTGCATTTCCTCGGCGATCGCATGGGCTTTGGCGCGAGTGACGCGTGGCATGGTTGAAGAGGCGAGTTGTGGGAGTAGTGGAGATGCTGTAGGTGCTGCGAAGAGGCAGAAGGGAGGTGTCAGGCGAGGTGCAAGATCAAGGAAGTACGAACGCGAGATGTCAACAGAAGGCCTATTTGAGACTAGCGGCTGTCTGAGACAGAGAGCTCCTGACTCGCCGGCTCCAAGACTGTCAGTCGGCCTCCCACTTTACCTCACACCTCTTTCGTTGGTATACCCTGCTGGAGGCAATACCCGACCCACGAATCCTTGCACTTGAAAAAATATATCGCTCCGACTCGTTACATCCGTGTGCAGAACCGGTGCGTACGCATAGTCATCGCGACGACAAGGCAAAGCAGGTTTGGATGCAGCATTACCCCCAGCCACCCTCCATCCATCCCATCCCGGTAAGCTCCAGGCTCGTTCATCTTTCTTTCCAACTTCCTCCTTAGTCCCTTCATGATTCCGTATTAAGCAAGTTTCCTCAAACCATCGACTCCGCGGTGCTGAGACCAGTCGCTTCCCCCCTCCCTGAAGCTCACACATCCCCAGCGTGTCATCCACCGCATTCGGGCTATGCGTGACTTCGCAGCCTTGCTAGCATTACCAGCAGCTCTCTTGTCATTCATCGCATCCACCGAAGCGGCAGCCGATGCACTTCAATGGCCGTACAACCTTCCGCCGACAGCGAAGTACCACCCAGAGCATGAGCCTCTCGTGAAGCGACAGCTCGAGATCAAGCAGAAGCTGGCATCGCAAAGACCTATTGGCATGCGCAAGATGAGTGAGGACGAGGGCGAGATGTTCTTCCTGCATTACTGGGACTTTGGGGATGCTTCGGACGGTCAGGACTCGACCGATGGAGTGGACACTTCATCATCGAGCAACATCTCAATACCACTGGCCGCACCGCTGGCACCTCATTCTCCACGCAATGCTGGCTTTGGTCTTTCCGCTCGCAGCATCTTCGCGCGACAATGGGGCGCTTGTCCGGTCGGGTCAGCGAGCTGCACGAGCATCAATCGGCCGAATAGCTGTTGTCAGACCGGAAGGACCTGCACGATCGTCACAGATACCGGCAATGGAGATGTCGGCTGCTGTCCGCAGGGCGAGACATGCGGGAGCACAATTTCGAGCTGCGATGGCTCGGCAGGGCAGACACAGTGCTCGGGGGCGGGCAATGGAGGGTGCTGCATTGCAGGGTATACTTGTTATGATGTGGGCTGTGTGCTAGCCAACACGCAGACGGTAGTCACAACACTCCCCGTGGAGACTGTGACGACTGGACAAAGCAGCTCGCAGCCCTTCTCGACCGCTTCCGGGACGAGTGTCGGTGTTGCTGGTGTTGGCTCTGTGTACACGACAACGATCTTTCAGGTCTCGACTGCTACTGCACCGGGATCTACTGGAACCGTCACATCGGTGACAACGGTCACACTCGCCCCAACGTCCAGTCCCGGCACCACTGTCATCGCTGGACAAGGGCCTCTGACATGTTCACCAGGCTTTCAAAGCTGCCCCGCCTCGTTAGGAGGTGGCTGCTGCCAGTCAGGCTACGCATGCGGTGCTGTGGCCTGCGGGACAGCCACGACAGCTACTACAACCGAAGCTTCTGCACTGCCGCCGGCTAGACCGACGACAGGCACAGACAGTACTGTAGTGGTTGCAGGCGGACTCACTACAGCTGCCTCATCAACATCGTTGATCAACAACGATAGCTGTCCGACAGGCTTCTACGTGTGCTCCGCGTACTACATTGGCGGCTGCTGCAGAGTGGGTCGAGACTGCGCATCGACCAGTTGTCCGGCCAGCGAGAGCACCGCGGTTGTCTCATCGGGCGTCACAGTCATTGCACCAGCTGTAGCGACGCAGACCTCAACCACAACCGTTGGAGGTGCTAGTAGTGGTGCGAGTGCGGCTGCTGGCACGCAAGGCAACTGCGCAAACGGGTTCTACTTGTGCGGGGCTGATCAGGGAGGAGGCTGCTGTGCTTCAGGTTTTGTCTGCGGGACGTCTAGCTGTGCTGCGACGGCTAGTGGAGTTGCTGCGCAGCCGAAGTCGACGCCGAGTAAGGCGCGTGTAGCGGGATTTGCATGGAGCCTGGGAGCTCTTGGCCTCGTGAGTCTAGCGGGCATGGTGCTTTTGTAGACATGAGAAGGCAGTGCTTCGGCGTTGAAGCGACTATATAAGACTGTACATGACATCTATGAGACTATGATCAAGAGCGAGGAGAGATCTGCATAGATGTCTCCCTCTTCGTAGTGGTTCATTTCAACACTGCCCCTTCCTGAACTCGGCATCACATGTCAATAGCACATTGTGGGGTCGAGACTGCATCCCGAGTACTCCCCTGCCCGTACACATGCTGTTGATCATATGATCTTGTCTCGCAAGACACGGCCGTGTAGGACCACTCAGAGTGATCGCTACTCGCCATTGTGATGGTGAGGATGCGCCCCCTCCACCTCTGCGCCGCGACTGACTCCCTCTCCCCAGGCCTCCCCCCGCCAGCCCCGCAGCAACAGCAAACACCGCTCCTCCACTAACCTCTCGAACCTCCGCCTCGCGCCTCTCTCCGCCCGATTCGCCGACGCAGCGCCGAAGAAGTCGTCGGCTCCTCGTTCGCCATACGAGGAAGCCGCGGATTTTACATTTGCGCGACATGACCCGGCTTATGCTGATGGGAAGTCTGCACCAACGACACCTGGTGACTTGAGTCGGTCGAGCAGCAGGAAGCATATGGCTGGGGGACTGAGCAGACGGGGCTCGTTGTACGATGATCAGGGAGAGGAGGTGGCTGGTGGAGACGAAGGCTTAGGTGTAGGTGGTGGGATGGTGAAAGCGAAGAGCGAAGCTACGCTAGCCACCAGGGAGAGGCTGGCTGGGTATGGTGTGCCACTGAGGAAAAGGCAGGCTACACAGCAGAGGAGCAGGACAAATGGGACTACTACGCCAAGGGTCAGAAGTCGAGTGCAGCAGGATGAAGACTGGCTTTCTCGCGCTACGACGGCAACAAATGCGCTGCTGCAAGAGAGCAAAGGGCAGACCTGGATCGCGACACGCGACTCGTCGGCTTCCCTCCATGTTCCATCTAGCGAAGAAGACGATGCAGACGAGGGCTACGAAGAAATGGCCGCTAGCACCATCCCGCAGTCAAGGCCCCGTACAGCCGCCTCAGCAGCAGCTACACCTCGACCTCAGACCTGGGGCTCTCGCTTCGGCTCTCGTCCTGCTTCACGTCGGACGAGTAGACGAGGTAGTGTTTCTCGCACTCCTGGACCAACCAATATCGAGCCTCCGAGTACTTACTTTGATCACCCAGCCCTGAACGAAGTCTCATCCCCAACTTCCTCGCGCAGCGCCTCGCCCGAGGTCAACGAAGCCGAGCTTGTAGCACTCACGCAAACCCAGAACAACGGGTTCAGCGGACTGGTCGACAGGGTCATGGGTTTCAGCATCTTCGGCACCGCAGAGAGTGAGGAGAGTGGTGCTGATACTGAGTTGGAGCGACAGCGTAATGGCGACGAAGGTGTGCCAAGACGAAGAGCGCAGCTACCACCGCCGGCGAGGCAGAACACGGCTGTGGGAGAGCAGGTGGGGCTGTGGGAAGATGCGGCGTGGTTGTTGAGCGTGGCGGGACGG
This sequence comes from Oleoguttula sp. CCFEE 5521, assembly GCA_036872775.1. Lineage (NCBI taxonomy): Eukaryota > Fungi > Ascomycota > Dothideomycetes > Mycosphaerellales > Teratosphaeriaceae > Oleoguttula > Oleoguttula sp. CCFEE 5521. The sequence goes on along the minus strand of JAVRRP010000683.1, from coordinate 6,700 downwards.
GCTTTGACTTGAGACGCTTACGCGTCCCGAAGACGTACGGTACCATGACTTTGGTGAGTTGGCTTGAACTGAGCACCCGATCAAGTTGATAATAAACTTCCATTGCAGACGTGTCGGAAGGTCAGCTGGTTCTTTATTACGCCTTGGCGCTCATTTCTCTCATCCCCCATGTTATTCTTCTCTTCGCAGCATCAATCATACGAGCTTACGAAACTGCCTCTATTGACCAAGGTCAAAGAGCTATACGCGCGATGGAGCACCTTCCGAACCACGAGCTCTCGCTGAGTCCTCGTTCATGTCTACCTACAGAGCTCAGTCTTCAAATTTACGACCAGCTCTTCGCCTGCAGCGTCGGCTCCCTCCCGTATCCTAAACAGAGACATTACCTGTACCCTCTCCCCCCTCTCCTCCAAGTCTGCAGCACAGTCCGCCTTGAAGCTCTTGAGCCCTGGACCATATACCTCACCAAGTTGAGGGACGGAGTGCGGCAGCGACGCCATACCGACTTCGCGGCAGCAGATATCCGCCGGCGGGCCCGTGAGAGAGAAGGTGCCTGGCGTTATCGCCGCTCCTCGGCGGCGGAACTGAGTGCTTATCTCAGTACTGTGGAAAGGCAGCTGGATACGCTGTCACAGTATGATAGTACCCTTGCTGAGGACGGTTTAGTAAGCTGCACGATCTTTGGGTACGACGATGAGCCTAGAGCTTGGCCGGAATGAAGGCCGTGGTGAGGGTACGTCATGGATGTACCAAGTCTGCATGTGCAAGGCAATTCCGCTCTGGATTACTGACGGGCTAAGCAATTGGAAGCACGTTACTGGTTCCGAAGTCTACCACTGCAGATTTACTTAAGGGATGTGTGATCACTGAAAATTACACCTGATTATTCAACCACTCACCGCTTTCATAGAGGCCATCAAACATGTACTTTGACTCACATGTCATGCTCCCAAGATTTCTCGAACTTTTGCCTCTGGCACTCATCGTTCGCCGCAAAGGATGCTACTCTTTTTACATCTCGATTCGGTGTTGACCACTGGTGGCTAGCGTCTCTGAAAGACTACCCTAGTCTTCTCCTCCGACCACGATCATTCGGAGCATGACAACACAGGCTGTTATGGAGTCACCTACCACGAGGGACCCAGAATCAAGCCTGAGCATGCTGCTCCAACTACCTACGGAGCTGCGGCTCATCATTTACGAATATATGTTCGAAGACTGCTTCGAGTCGCCTCAACGGGTCCGAAGACAGGAGCTGTATCCTCTGCCCCCGATCTTCCGAGTATGCGCGACAACCCGCCTTGAAGCTCTTATGCCGTGGATCACATCCCTTGAAAACATGGATGGCGAAATTCGCCAATTGCGCTTCGCTTCCAACGGTCTACTTCCATGCGGATCTCGCCAGAGGCAGGTGTATGAGCGCTATGAGTATTTCCGCGCTTGCTTGGACCAGATTAGTGTGCTGATCAGGTATGCAACTTCTGTCTGCAAGGGTGGAAGGCGCGTCAACAACAAACACACCAGCTATGGCAGGTGGATGCCTTGGCCAGAATTTCCACCGCCTGAAGCGCTGGACAGTTGGTGTTGTGCGGACTTGGATGACCCGCTACAGTATCTGGACGAGTCTATCAGACAGAGGGACGCTCGCTTTGGTTACACGGCCCGCGTGGCAGAGGAACCGATAAGTAATGCTCCCGCAGAAGCTGAGGCGTGACTTCTTTTTCCGGTCAGCATGCATCTCCCGAAGTCCTGGCGCCGTTGGTTCATGGCTCTTGGCGAGCATATGACCGAATCCGACCGTTCACCTCATGTGTATAGGTCACCGAAGCACAGCCTTGGCACTCGAAAGCCTTTTCGACAAACATCTGACCTGCGGAATGCGATAAATGAATTCACCAAGCACCGAACAACGTCGAAACACGCACGTCCCGCCAGCGGAAGCAGGTTTCAGCCCCTATAAGCTCGTCTAAGGATATGAAGTCGGCTATGGATTCCAGCGCACAGGTGGCACATGTTCCTTTGGATCCCTTGCTGTCGAGTCGGTTGCTCAGCTTGCCCACGGAGCTTCGTCTCATGATCTACGACGTCCTCTTCGACTCGACACTGGGCCCTCTTCCAAGACCCGAGAGACGTCAATGCTATCCCCTTCCGCCAATATTCTGAGTCTGCTCGACTATCCGCCGTGAAGCCATAACCCCATGGATCAGACACCTTCAGGATCTCAACGTCAGAGTCCGGAGCCTGCGCCATACGTCAACATTCCCTCGTAGCCGTCACCTCAAGCCTGAGTATGAGTTTCTGCGGCGCCTCCGAGAGGCGCCGAGTCTTGAGTTCTCTGATTGCTGGGAGAGGCAGCTACAAATATTGTTGGCATATGCAGCTGCGGTTCGAGAGGCTAGGGCAGGTGATACTGGTGTTGAGATGGTGCTTGAGTCTTGGCCGGCGTTAATTCAGCCGCTGTCGAGGTTTGAGGCCACGAATTTACAGACCGCGGCACACCGCGAGCCGGCCGGTCAACTCGTTCTGGAGCGTTGATTACTTGAGCGCAGTGATCAGTCGTGACCGCAAAAGCAGACTGGTTAGCAGTACGCTTCTCGTCAGCAGGTTTGCAAGCCTCGATGATTTGACGGCAAGACTGTCTGATCCTCAACGCGTTATGTTCAGTCCGACCATTCTCTTCGCGCGTCTAGGTCAGCAAAGCACGCATGGCCTTGGCGAAGTAGGACTTTCTTCCTCGTCAGCTTCTTGATTTCACTTCACAAAACTACCTTTGCAGACAAATTTAAGACATCGCCTCTTCACGATCAAGACTATTCGTTTGCACTTGGCAGAGGTCGACCTGATCGAAAGTCGGCCTTCCATTCGGCTAAAAACTTCGATACCTGCCGACCATGGCGCTCGTCAAACGACTCTTCCCAAGATCTCCCAGGGCATCTCCCCTGCTCCAATTGCCCCCAGAGCTACGCATCATCATCTTCGAGATTCTGTTTGAATGGCTCTTGGAGGAATTACCGTTCATCCCAAGACGCTATTGCTACCCCCTCCCGCCAATCTTCCGCGTCTGCAGAACCCTCCGAAACGAAGCCTTCCAACCCTGGATGAAGCGGCTACAGAGCCATTCCGACCAAGTCAGCGCCGATCGCGCCAAGAGCTGGACCGCGACAGAGCTAGCCGAGTTACCCTTCACGACCCCAGCCCGCTACGTCGACGCATGGCGCGACTTCGTCTTCCTGCTCGTCTGGCAGAAGCAGCTCACAACACTAGAGCTATACAGCACCAGCGTCCGCTCCGATGGACCGGGAAGCGGTAGAGCCGAGTGCTGGGTCACGGATTGGAACATTTCGCTGAGACCCTGGCCGAGACTGTACCCCTGGCCGCCAATGAGTTTGGGAGGGCGAAGTCACGCTCGTAACGAGTTCGACAGGCGCGTGGAGATGTTTCTGCAAGGGTTGGAGATGTGGGCGCCGGGGTCGGTATTTGCTTGGACGGCGGACTGGCAGGAGGAGGAGAAGACTAGACGCCCGAGAAGGCGTGTCGCTGCGAGGTCGGCGCTGAAGCACGCGGCTTGGTGTATCGTGTCGCCGGTCTGGTTGTGGCGGCGAGATGAGCGCTTGGTTCGTAGGAACGAGCAGCGGAAGTAACAGCATGGACGCGAGTTGCGTGGGCTTGATTGTTGAGATTGTGAGACTACAGTGCGGCGCAGCATTCGCTGGACATCGTCCTTGTCGGTATCTTCGATGACATGGCTGAGCAGTAGATTCCTCGTTGCCAAAGCCGTATGTACAATGTGTTCTCGTTGCGCCTTGCCCTTATGCTTGTCCTCCAACATAACTCCCTCTCTCACATCTAAACAGCGCCATGCCCAGTACGCCACTCTGCAGTCGCCGCTGCAGCTATGCTGTTCGTCCACCATGTGAGTGCCTTGCACTAGTCGTCCTCGAATGCATTGATGCGTTTCTTCATGAACTCGAAATTGCTAAAGAAGATCATGTTGATGAGACATGATCGTACGACCGAAACGCCTAGACCTGTGAAGACGTTAGCGTTGTAGCCTGGCGAATGCGGTGCAGTGGATGTGGACGAAGGAAGAAAGCATACCTCTATAACTCGTGAACTCGAAGAACTTGATCTTTGGCCTCACTGCGTGCTTCGCATTACTCGATAGCAGAGCCTTCTGGTACATCGTCTTTGCGACATCGATGGGGTAGATGCATGCCCAGCTCACGATTCCACATAGACCGCCTGCAATTACCACAGCATAAGGACTCGTCGGCTCCTTCCCTCGAGCGTTGGCGAGAATCTGCTTCGCACTCTCGTATGTCATGAAGTATATTGCCGTACCTACGGTGTCCCGAAGTAAATGCAAACGGTAGCCAGAGTACAGCCCAGCGATGCCTCGATCCCGGGTGAGTCGTTTTGCGGTGTACATGCTCCCAGCTTTGAGGTCGACCTGGCTATTAGGAGTTCCGGGCTGTCCGAGCGTCTTACTCTTTGCCGCCTGTGCCGCCGAGAGAGCCTCTCGATGCATCTTGCCGGCCAGCTGCTCGTTCAACTTTGTCAACTCGAAGGGACATGACAGTGTTGTTATGACAGCACCAGCCATGGCTCCCGCAGTCCCAAAGCACGCCAGCGTATAGATGTTCGGATAGCTGTGCCTTGCGTTCGCCATCTCCAGCGGGCTCTTCCCAGTCATGCTCTTGATCGTTCGATCGCAAGAGTACTTCGCCCGTTGGTACAGACTAAAAGATATTGTGCGCACGACTGTCACGCTGATGATCGGCGGCGTGACACCTCGCCAGAACGCCCGCAGCCCCTCCGTCCTGTATGCATCCATGACGACGTGTGAGAAAGTCCCGCCATAGCTCTGCATGCGACTTTTGGTAAAGTCTAGTGGGTATGCAGCGAACGTGCTCATGACACTCGAAGTTGACGCAGAGATCTCAGTGCGGTACTTCCGAGCGAACCGCTTCATGTCTGAGCTCAGCTCGAAGTGATAGATGTCGTTGAACGTTGCTCCCTTCTTCGGCCCTGACCGCCCTGCTGCTGGTGACTTATCTCCATCGCTGCGGTCTTCGGACATTGTGGGAGGGCGAAGACAAGAGCCTTCAGGGCGTTCGATGGAGTGCCTTGCGAAGGCGCTCCATGAAGCCCGGTACGAAGCTGAGTAGTCCCAATGGGTGCGTCAACCGCAGGCCGATCGCAGGAGGAGCAGCCGTCCGAGGGCTGAGACGATAGTATCAACCGTTCGCGAGACCAGTGTTATCGCTCGCAGTCCATGGGCTGGGGCGGATCTTGCAAGGCGTATGAATCTATTGCCTTGATATGGTCACTCAACGCCTCGAGTCCGCACCCTAAGGCTTGCTCTGCAACCGAGAAGAGTGTTGGTACAGCAGCAAGACCAGTAATTTGAGAAGGTGAGAAGTCCAGGATAGCAGTCGCGGTAGCTTGGCGTGCGGTGCGATGTATATGGTACTCTGTACTTCAACATGCAGATGTGAGAAAGTCACTCAGAAAGTCACTCGACGATACATCATGAGCTCCAATTGCAGTTAGCTTGCCCCACTTCAGCGGTACACGCCGCAGCCGACATGCCACCGTTTTTGACATGTGATCGTCATCGGCAGGTGAGGTTGACGAAGTGAGGTACCAGAATGTAGGTTTGAAGTTATCAAGGTGAGGACGATGCAATAAGGTTGGCGAATGAAGCCGCCGGAAAGAAGGCATGAGTGCGGTGGATGGAGTGACCCTCCACGCTGCGACATCCATCAATTGACCACGATAACTTGAGACCGATGTGGTGAGGGGCCGTATGTAAATCGATGAGAGCGAGGATGGATGCTGTGATTAACAGTGCAATCTTGTATCTTACACTGCCCAGCCTACAGCTTGAACCTCGACCCTCCCTGCGACCCTGTCTCCGCTGCCTTGATAGCCCTCCCCTGCACATCCTTCATCTCACCCTTCTTGCCAATCACCTTGACACCACCCTTCTTCAAATCACTAACAACATCCCTCTTCTCCTTCACCCCCTTACTCTCAGTCTTCGCCGGCTCATTGCCACCAGCCTTGCGGATCCTCTCCTTCTCGCGACGGCGCCTGCGCTTGCGATCCTCCCGAGACAGCTCCTCGCGACCTGAAGGAAGGCCGCTCTTGCCTATGACTTCATCGTTATTGCCATTGGCTGCTTCGCCAGCTTTGTAGATCTCTTGAGGAGCAAGCTGACTCGCACCAGCGACATCGCCACCAGCGCTGGGTCGAGCATCCTCCATGGTGATGGTCGGAGCATCGACACGGATGTCGATCTGTGCAGTCGGCTGCTTTGGGCGGAAGTGCCAGGACGAGAGACTATCAAGCTTGGCCGAGATGTCGCGCCACATCGCTTCGATCTCCTTCTGCTCCTTGGCAAGCTTCTCGTCCTTCGCGTCGACAAACGTAGGATCTGTTTGGCGCAGATGCTCCTCTTCGTACTCCTCTGCCAAGCCTTTCTTGCTTTTGCTGTCATCGAGCTCGAAGTCCAGCTTCCCGCGACGACCCTTACCCGTAGCAAGATCATTTGGCCGTCTGCGGATGATGTCTTGGAAGTCTTGCGCCAGAATGCGTCGCCTGATCAGCTCCTCAATGCTTTCGCTGACTTCGGCCGTAATGACAGGTACCGGCTTTTCCGCTCCCTCCAAAACAAAGGCTTCTTTTAGCAGGGGGG
>JAVRRP010000682.1:0-14920 GCA_036872775.1 Oleoguttula sp. CCFEE 5521 | reverse complement strand
CCTCGGATCCGACGAAGGTCAGGACGCCGTCCTTCTTGTTGGCCTTGGCGCTCTCGCGGAGCTTTGGCAGAACGAGTAGACCCATGAGGATGGTGCTGATAACGTTGACAGTGATGGTGCTCTCGTTGCCCTCCATGAGCTTGAATTGCTTGGTCAAGATACCGGCGTTTGCGACGACGGCGTCGAGACGGGTAAGGGTGTTGACTTTCTTGCCGAAAGCCTCGATCGATGTGTAGCTCGAAAGATCGAGTGGCCAGACCTCGAGGTGTGTCTTCGCTGCTAGCAGAGAGGACTGGCGAATTTGGTCCGCGGCAACATTTCCCTTCTGCTGGTCGCGACATGCGAGGATTACCCTTTCGGCGCGCATGTTGGCGAAGTGCTTCGCAGCCTCGAAGCCGAGTCCGACATTTGCGCCTGTGACAATGATCGTCTGGCCGCTCAAATCTTTCTTGGGGAGCTTGGGCGTGACGAAGAACTGGGAGTAGAAGAAGTTGGGCATTTTGGCGATGAGTGAGGAGTTGGGAGAAAGAAGCGAGGTGTTGATCAGTAGGTGAATGTGGAATGTGTCAAGTTGTGATTCTGAGGTTACATATGCGATCGAGATGCGCCACATGCACTGTTTTGTGGTTTGTATGGAGCGGACGAACCTCAAAGCCGCCGGGACTTGGGTCAACCCCACGCTAACGACTGCACCTGCATTCATCGGACTTGCATGTGAAGGAGCTACCCTAACACATGCCCCGGTCACTACTGTCGCGATGTGAGATGTGTCTTCTTACACGCATACCGTGATGTCGCGACTCACCATAGCGACCAATTGCTGAGTTGAGATAGACTGATGGTGCCACGACAGACAATCTTGTTACGACTGCACGATATCACAAAACATTCACCGAGCCTGCTGCGAAGTTGCTCGTCCTCTCGCTTACATCGGACATTGGTCCAGCGGTATTGTAACGGACGTCCAGCGAACAGCGCAGGAATACCGGGACGCTTGACACGATCTTAGGATCAGCGATGTATGTTGAGAATACCAATAGAAGGTAAGTATTGATCGCGACTACGCCTTCATAATCTTGTCTTCCATTTGACTTGCATCGCGTTGCCCGCCTCAACGCTACCTTCATTATCACCCTTATCAACCAGCCGCCATGCTGTCCCTCATCGCCTCCACGGCGGTCCTGATGACCGCGGCCTCGGCTGCTACGCTACCTTCGGTGTGCGGGTGAGTGTGTGGAAGCCAGATGCAAGAGCGTGCAAGTCTGACGGACCACAGCAAAACATGCGCGCGCGCGCCTCCTGCGGTATCAATGCAATCCAGTGGCTGCTACAAGCCCGCGCCAAAGGGCTTTGAGTACGGCCACTGGTACAGGACTTACCAATCGCTGCCAGGAGTAAGTCAACTTACAACGAAAATCGTACTCTGAGGATGATCTAACATCCCTCAAGTCCGAGTACATGCACAACATCGAGCTTTTCGCATCTCCCGGCGCCACCACAGACGTCCACAAGACCGACTTCATCACCTTCCAAGTCCCCGGCTGCGACCATATCTACAGCATTTACGGCTATGAGACGTACACCGACTACACCGACGTCAAGACCTTCCACGGCACTGGCACGCTCGAGCAAGTTTCCGGCCCGCTTGAGATTGTCGCATACGGGTGGGACACTGCTTGCGACCCGTACATCGTGTACTGGGAGCCCGGTCCAACCGGTGACTTCGGCTTGACGACCATGTCGAGTAGCCCTACAGGTCCTACGCTCAAGACTTTCACTGATTTGGTGGCGGACATCAAGGCGCTTGGTCACGATGATCTGACTGCGCAGGCTGACAAGCTCGACTGGATTCCGTACGATGGCGCGAGGAAGGTTGTCCCGTACCCGCAGGCGAGCAAGGAGGTGCTTGAGAACAAAAACATGCCGGATGCGTCTGGGAAGTGCCCAACCAATGGTGAGAGCATCTTCGGGCAGCGCGTGTTGAAGTATGTGAAGGACTTGTAGAGTAAGCGCAACAGACATTGATATGTATTGGATAGATTGGGCGTGCGAGATTGCCGGAGCTCGAAGTAGGGGTTCTCAATAGGATCGGTCTCATAGTGTCAGGAAGTGCTACCTACGAATGCTTCGGAGTAAATATCCTTCTATTCTGGCCTGACCTGCGTCATCATACTTCTGTGACTTGACACCTCATCACTTGCGGCTCGTAAGAGCTCAGACGTGATGATAATTCGTAGCCGTCCGAACGTCCCTGTCGCGTAACGCGTTTCGTAGCATCAGGACCACGGCCGAAACGTATGCATATGCTCGCACTCGGCGAACTTTTACATGGTATGATTGCCTTGTCACTAGAGCATGGCAGCTGGAAGGCCGTTCACAGTACTGCAATCTAGTCGAACGTGCCCGAAGGCTTCCTGCAGTATCGACTCGGTGCAATTCGACGCCGCCGAGCGTCGCGTACCTGTCCGCCTCCGTGTGCAACTACTCCTGGACTGGTCCGCATAATACCCTTGACTTGGTCAGAGCATGGAAGTGTCAGGACGTGCGCCTATCTGGTCGGACTTGCGTGTTCACTGCGGTGCCTCACTTTGACGTGTCTGGCTGCCACAGCGTCCGGACTTTGTGGACTGGCGGTATTGGGAGTGGCACAACATTGCTCAGGGATGGACCAGGCTGTCGATGCCACTCAGTAGTTCTCCGAGAAATGCTGATATAGAGGTCCAGTCTGCCTGACGGTCGCATCCAAGCAGTCTATCTATTTCACCTGTCATACTCCAAACAACATATCACCGTAATCATGGTCTTGATCAAAGTCTCTCGTACCGCACTCATCAACCCTGAGGGGGCAGAGCCGAAGCTCACCGTCGACCAGATGTGGCAAGGCATGGTCATCAAAGCCCGCAAGCCGCAAGAGTTCGTCAAGCTTATGGAGGGTTGCGAGGTAACTCGTGAGAATGAGCACGGCTTAACTCGCATTGTCACCTTCAAGAACGGCTGGGGACCTCCTGGCGGCAAAGCTGAGGAAGAGATTGCCTTCCACGCTCCCATGAGGGTCAGCAGGCTGTCTCTTCGATGTTCGACCGAATGCTGACTCTGTTAGGTCGACTTTGCAATGCAGCAGACTGGCGAGCGCATCAGCAACATCATCTCCACGGACTGCGACGACCCAAGCAAGCTGTACATGACCTTCACGATTGAATGGGTGAGTTTGCAAGCCTCTCCCTAGTTTGAGTCCTGGGCTAACGCTCGCCTAGCCGCATCCAGATCTGAAGGAGGGCTCTGACGAGGCCAAGGAGAAGTGGCAGCAGGTGCATGACATGACCAAGCAGATCATCCAGTCCACCAACGAGACTGTCCGCCAGATGGTCAAGGACGGCGTTGTTGTATAGGTTTGAGTGGGTCACTGTCAGTAATCAGGGCGTTGAAGCGAGCAGTAGCAAGACATGGAACGTTCAATAATCTGATTCCACATGAAACGGGTGATATGCTCATCTTCCCTATCCATCGAGCGTGACTCGCCGTTGTAAGATGTCGAGAGTGTGCACGACGGATATATGTGGCCTTGACGACCAGCCTACTCACTATAAGAAGTATTCATCAGGATCACCTTCAGGTTTAGTCGAATCAGTCCCAGTCATCGCAGCGATCAATGTGCTCTGCGGTCAGGTCTGGTTGAGAGTCGGCTGCTGACAACGATACTGCACCAGACTCCGTGGCGCATCATCGGAAACTAAGGGTGCCTCTGAGATCTCCTACTGGTGAGATAGTGATTGTGGTGACTAGGGTCGATCGTGGCGGTACCCACGGAGCCGCAACCACAGCAAGTCATCACGTGCGACGTATAGCGTCGATTGCGGGCCGCGTTCGACGTAAGGAAATTCATGATGTTCATGCCTCGTCGTGTTCACTTAACAAGTGATGCTGCACCTTGCCTGCCAGAGAAATTCGAGCCTTTCGATAGCGAAACGGGTAGATCGAGGGAGGAACGCCACAACCTTCCGAAGAAGTGGGTCGGCGCGGAGAGTCTCAATCGTCCGCACACCCTACCTCTCGACAACACATTCCTCCATCGCCCATGTTTACTTGAAATGATTGGCCGGCGGAGGCAGTACATGCCCATCAAGACTCCTGACAACCGCGCCAAAGATGCGCCGATTCACTACGCACACGGTAAGAGCGAAATGGTTCAGCCACGAGCATTGAATGATAGGGATGCCGATTTGGCGGACATCCGTGGTAGGTTGATCTCACTTGCGTCGACCTCCCCTACTGTGCACCCTGGCAAATCGCCCTAACATCATCATACCTGTGATCGTTCATCACTTCTGCGGCCACGCGAACAGATCTGCCACCCTGACACCCGTTGTATTTCCTCCACAACACCAGAGCGATGTCAGACTCCGAGAAGTCTGATCGCAAGGTCGATGATCAGGACTCCCAAGATGCAGTTATCATTGACAATGTGAACGAAGAAGAGCTCACGCCTTTGAGGCTGCTCACGTTAATTGCAGCTCTGGTGTTGAGCCTGTTCTTAGTGGCGTTGGGTGCGAGGTCTCCAGTTTGGATGGTTGAAGGCACGATCACTGACGATCGCAGACATGACCATCATCGCTACAGCAATACCCAAAATCACCGAAGACTTCAAAAGCATCGAGAACGTTGGCTGGTACGTTCTGCCCAAGACCAAAGTGCTGCTCGAACGTTGACACTAACATTCGCACAGGTATGGCTCAGCATTCTTCCTCACGGTCGCCTCATCGCAGTCTATGTGGGGGAAGGCATACAAGTACTTCAGCCTCAAGCTCATTTTCCTGGTTGGGATTGCAATCTTTGAGGTCGGCAGCTTGATCTGCGGCCTGGCCAAGAACAACACGACGCTCATTGTTGGGCGCGCGATTACTGGACTAGGAGGAGCGGGAGTCCTAGCAGGCTGCTATAGCATCATCGCGACATCAGTGGCTGCACACAAGCGGCCGGCATATACTGGCATACTGGGTGCGACGTACGGCATTGCCAGCGTGGTTGGACCTCTTCTCGGAGGTGCTTTCACGGACCGCATCTCATGGCGATGGTGGTACGTCGATCCCAGCTACCATTCGCAGTATGACACGCCACTAACAAGCACAGCTTTTTCATAAACTTACCAATCGGTGCGGTCAGCGCTGGTATCATCTTCTTCTCTTTCTCGACCCCGAAGGCTCAGCGAGAAGACCCGGCACGCAGCGCCCCAATGCGGGAGAAGATCCTGCAGATGGACTTGCCCGGCACGTTCATTATCCTCGCAGCAATTGTGTGCCTGCTGCTTGCACTGCAGTGGGGTGGCATTTCAAAAGCCTGGAAGTCGGCCGATGTCATTGGCACTCTAGTCGGCTTGGGGATCCTAGTGATCGCCTTCATAGTCATTGAGTACTTTCAAAAGGACCGCGCTATGCTCCTACCGCATCTCTTGAAGAAACGGGAGATCTGGGTTGGCGGCCTATACAGCTTCTTGTGAGACCATCATTCCCACCAGCACGCACAACGATCTGACATGTCTACAGCTTGGGAGGCGCATTCTTCGAGCTCGTCTACTTCCTCCCGCTGTATTTTCAGTCCGTACAAGGAACTACGGCTGTCGATAGTGGAGTGAGGAATCTCGCTCTGATTCTCAGCGTCAGTAAGTACTGCGAGCTATGTTACTCGAATCACCAGCAAGACGCGAATGCAATTGACATCTGCTGATCACACATCGTAGCACTCTTCACGATTATCTCCGGCGGTCTGATTACGGCGTTCGGATGGTTCACACCATTTATTGTGGTCGGGTCGGCCCTCGCAACCGTAGGCTTCGGACTCATCTACACGTTCAATACCACATCAAGCGCTGGTATTTGGATCGGCTACCAGATCTTGACCGGCGCTGGACTTGGGTCAGTAGCCCTCATGTCTCCTCATTAAATGCTCACCCGCATATGACAGCCAAAGACCGCGTGCCGCGTGTCGTTCGGCTGTGCTCCTGTAGCAGCTGAAGTGGTCCATGCAAGCATAACTGACAAATCCGGCAGAATGTGCTTCAATACCCCAGTCATGGCGGGCCAAGCAATGTCGTCGCAGGAGGACGTCCCTACAACAACCGCAATCCTGATGTGTGAGTCAATTCACAAACTATATCCTTCAGCTCTCGGATCGATGTTGACACGTTACCAGTCTTCCAAACACTAGGCGGCGCAATTTGGATCTCCGCCGGCGAATCAGCTTTCACCAACTCCCTCCTGGCTGCACTTCGCGTTCACGCTCCGCAAGTGGATCCAGCAGATGTGCTAACGGCCGGTGCGAGCGGATTACGTGCTGCGTTCACCGCCGAGCAGCTCCCCGGTATCGTGGATTCATACATGGAGGGTCTCCGCATTGCCTTCATACTTGGCATTGCGCTCACCGGCGTGGGAACGCTGCTCAGCCCACTGTTCCCGTGGGTGTCGATCAAGGTCAAGACAACTGCTGCAATGGGTTAATGGTCGAGCTATGTATGGCTCGGTGCTGGCGATGTGGCTTGAAGCGGATGCTTATACCTGGCTCAGCTTCAGAATTGGCGTGGTCTTGGCCTCGAACATCAGCTTCGCTTTGTCACTGGCTTATCGTGTGCATGAAGTGGCTGGAGGAGAATTCATAGACGCATACATGTATAGATTATGCCTGTGGCTCAGACGCTGTACAATCACCAAAGTGTACCTTCGCTCTCCCAACTGTCCAAGAAGCTGCTACGCTACTATCATGCTGGTCTCGAGTGCCATACTGCATCTATCAGGTCGGGGGGAAACATTCTGCCTAGTGGCATGTATCTTGCCCCACCCTCTCAGTAATGCCTGATGACACAATTCGTTGGTCCGGTGCGATGGATCAGTACCTTGACAAGGAGCACTACCCGTTGAGATCTTCAGAATTTTGGCGAAGTAGTGGTATCTAAGAGCTGCCTGAAGGACATGGCGTGAGGTCTTGGCCACTGCCGCCACCCACCTTTCCATATTGCTACCTGAGACAGTCTGCTGTCCCACCATCCTCTTGCTCACACTAATGAGTCGTATCACTCCGACCCAGCTGAGAAGAAAGAGCCCAGTGGCAGATCGACGGGCGCACTTCCGTCACTCATGATTTCACAGCCTCTCACCGGTGTGTTCCTACAACCGTTTCGGTCGAGTAGCGAGCCGAGAAGTATCATTGACGCCCTCCAAGCGTACAGGAGCGAAACGGGATGTCGCTCTCGCAAGCAAGGTAATTTTCCGCGTGCGAACGAGCGATGGCCACCTGCAGTGCAGACACGACAGCGCATGTCTGTGAGATGCATGGTCGAACTTTGATAGCTCCCCTACTTTCACGGTGAATGAGATCACAATGATGTTCGGTTGGATACTTCAGATTCGCCTGTGAAGTCCCGAATCATACTATTGGGGTCGATCTTTCGCTTCGGATAGTCTTTCCTGCGAGCAACGCGGACGGACCTGACTGAGTGGGTATCCGCAGGTCTGCCATTGGCTTGCAATCATGACGACTGAATTGGGTTCTAGCGATCATGACGACCGAGTAGGGGGTTCAGCGTGAACGCGAACACGGTTGCCGTAGTGTTCCTTTGACTTCGGCAGGAATGCGCTGCTAGTGAGAACTTAGCTGTCACAGCGCTAAAGTCTTGTCGTTGAGAGTCGCTTATCGAGGTGAGACAGCCCAGACGGGCTTTCGACTCTTTGCTGCAGACGAAGGATCTCAATCAGCACCGTATCTCACGGCTGTGGCGTTCGGCAGATTACGAATTAGAGTCGTGCTCATGCCTCCCGTACGGAATCGGCTGACGTTCCGAAGCGGTCCTTTGCAAGTCGCCGTTAGCCTCAGCCGCATCTTGGTAACAGGAGTGGATCATAAACACGGCGACTGCAGGCAGATGAAATGGCGGGGAGCTGAGTGGGTACCGCGCTCCGATGTTGTCGGTCCCTCCTTCCGCGACGCACGTGTCAACGACGGGTTGTGCAACAAGGCATTGATCCGCGGGTGACTAGGATCAGACGGGAATGCTGAAGCTACAGGACTATAGGTACCAGCGCCGGCCATGCGATTGTCGCCTTTGCATACTGACGAGACTCTTTGCGGCAGCTGTATCCTGATTGCTGTTACGAGGGTCGTAGAGACAACTTGGCCGCATCGCATAGTTGACATGACCAACTCCAGGCTGGCGAACAATGTGAACCACCTCTGTTCGTAACGGGGCACGGCTGCCGTGGGGGTCGGTCTGACTAGATCGGTCTGACTGCGCCGCCGCATAGCTCTATGCATGAACGGTTCAAAGCGCAGGTGAAGCGACACGCAGGGCTTCGTATGCTGCTTTGTGAGACTAATCTGTGTAGCAGACTCAGCCGTTAGATCTCACGTGCGTCGGCGGCAGGGTCTGTCGTGTCAGCAGCGAGCCGTACAGTCGTGACTGGCGCTGCGATCGTGTGCTTGTATTGCACTATTGACACAGTAAGTCAAGGAGGGGATTTGCAGCAGTCGGGGGGGACCGCTTAGGCTTGGTAGTTGCGGTCCGGACCGCTCTAAGAGCATCCTAGTTTCGATCTAGCTTCAACCCAGCTGCGTGGAAAGAGACGCTTGCAATCAACGGTCGCCGCTGTGTCGGGTTACTACGAGAGGTCGGTCTGCTAATTCATCGCCACATTACTTGACAATTCGCATCCCAGGGCATTTGAGACTACACATACGTATATGAAGATTCAAGACAGCTTACCGAGTCCCATGCAGCTGTGCTCTGCTAAGCCTATGAGCTATCGGCTTGGCTATGTCCTGGCATGTGTCCGTCAGCGGAGCGCCGTTGCGGGAGAGGAACCGCGAGTGCAGGGCGCCGCATCCTTCGCGCGCAGTCTCGCGTCCACATGGACGCGTTGGGAAGGTCGTAGTGACGGTCTCCTGTCAGGTTGCGATGATGAAGTCTGTTGGTGACTGACGGAGTTGCGGTCACGCCTAGGGGCTAGCGAGGCGCAGGTGTGAAGGACGGATCCTCACACCTGCAGGAACCACGGCCATCCGACGCCATGCTTTGGACGCTGTTATTCCGCAGGATCGAGTGTGACAGCTCCCCGACTGGAAACGGCATACGGAGCGGACCACAGATTGCCGCCCTCACTGCAGAAGCACTGCCGATGCGACGCATCGTCGGCGGCGTGAGCGCTTTCCTTCGCTGAGAAGGATCAGCGGACGGTATGTTCGCACCCCGACCGGCATCGAACCTGGCCGACAGAACATGTTCACAGCTTATGCTTACGAAATTGCGCAACAGCTGCTATACAGAGCCATATGCTTACGCGGTCATCTATGATCAAGGTTGTGTAGCACATGGCTGAGCCAGCATAGCTCATGTAGCGCCGTTGGTCGAGAGTGTAGCTTCAACTGAGTGGACCGTGGTGGAGTGGACACGAGTAGAGCACATGGGAAGGTAACGATGGCTGATCAATGCGGTTTTCGAAACGTGACTTGGAAGTGCGCTGGGGAACGGTGCCTCTCATTGGATCAGGTGCAGATTCGAGGTACTCGTCGGCTTGTACCTTTGTTGGTGTGGGCCCAATGTCACGCCAATGAAACCAGAAGCTACGCGTCCCAGACCACTCACAATACAGTATCGTGAGCCTGCCGGCCTGTCTGCAGTCCTCAGGATTGGGGTCGATGCTAGCAGCATTCCGATCGGGTCATTGTCCCGACCAGGGCGCAAACTAGCCTGAAAGTATGACGAGCAGCTCCTGGTGGCCTCGCATCACCCAACCTTCGTCAAACGGTGCCTGCAGCATCCTACAGCATGTGCGAGGAACCCCAGCGGACGGCCACAGAGCTGAACATGCTGAGCGAGCGTCGGCATTTAGCAGTACCCAATCGCACCTCTGACCTACCCTGGCATAGATGCATACCTAGCACTTGAACCCTTATCTTCTCCTGGGGTTCGCCACTTACCTCGAACCCGCACTCATATCGTACAAAAGTCCATCTTCAGATCTGTCCTCCGCAAGGTCAACGAATTCTATTAACATCCACGATGGCGGTTGTCGATGTTGCTGGGGTCGGAAATCTCATAGCTTGCACAGAGGTATGTCGTCCCTGGACTGTCGCTGCACGCATACTGACATTACATAGTGCGCTCGGCTCAAGATCAGATGCGATAAAAAGGTACATCTTTATGCTGTGTACCTCATGTCGTGCCCGGACGGAAAATGCGGACTCGATCAACCTTAATCACCATCCTGCTCGACAAGCGATCACGAGCTTTCCAAATCCCAATGAGATCAGCTTCTCCCAAATTCTTGCATGGGCCTGATGCTCCTGCAATACATGCTAGCAAAGAGATACTATGAGGAGCCATCCTTTCGAGAGCCAGCAACGACGTTCTTTTACCGAGTGGCGCCTCAGCAAGGCATTGACGCGAAAAACTGGCCGTCTAGTACTTTACACTGACGACTCTCGCAGGTGCCGTGCGGACCGTGCAATGGGAAAGGGATCAACTGTACCGCTCGACGATCTCGGCGATCCGACGCCTCCGCAAGACAGGAGCGTCAACGAGAACGTCGAACTGCACAAAAGTCCAAAGATAGCGCATCGAATACGGACACCACTATGAGCGATACAGATCATGATGGCAATACAAGAAGTCGAGCTTCCACCTCAAGCACGCACAGCACGCAATACCCCGTGTACGGACAGTACCACGACATGCAACGTCCTCACGACTTTCACAATCGCCTCGAGATACCTCTTGTGACGACACCGACCAGCGATGCACTCACAGCCAGCCCTTCCATGGCATTGGACGGAGTTTCTCATTCATCAGATCTTGCACTCTCCCTCGCCGAGTTCGACTATTTCGATATGTCGTTCATGCACAGTACTGGCAATGACATTACACCTACCATGAACTTCACTGCACCTCTGTCTGCTGCGAACGGTACCGACTTCGCCAATGCTATTGCCAACTATGATAGTGCTCATGGTCGTCCTCCTACTTCAGATGCGGGAATGTCAGTGACACCGAACGGCTACTCCAGCCAATTACCTCTACACAGCCATGCTGGACCTTCATCACGCGTCGAACTAGTTGCGGACGAGCACAGTCGATCAATGAATTCATCGAGAGTGGATCTCCAAAGATTAGATGGCAATCATATCCTGGCAGACAGCTTCCCAAATGGACAGACTCAGTCGATGCATTCGTCGCATACCGATTTGCAACAATTTGCCACTGGCCTTCATCTAGCACGCCCCGCTTCAGCACCCAATGACCAGAAGACGATGAAATCACCTCTGTACAGCCGTGTCAGTCCGAGCTCACTTACAGTCGTGAATTTCTACGACACGGAAGTTGTACAGGTCGTGCAGGATGCCTGGCCAAACTTTCGCTGCAATCCAGCCCGAGTCGAACTGCCAAACTTCAAAACCACGTCTACGCATCTACAAGGCCTGGCGGAGATACTTCGAAATCAAGACGTCTGGAAAACTTGGCACCCTGCCGTTGACGAGCCAACAAGCTCGTCTTCGAGGATGCTTCCTCACGTCCGATGTGAGCCTGTGCACAGTCACACCCGCGATAAGCTGGCTAGTATCACACAGACGATGCTCTCTGCCACGCTGCAACGCCACAATATCGTCACCGAATCCGCGCCCAACTTCTTTAACATGGACGAGACAAGCTCAAGTCACGGCTACGTCGTCTTGCCGCCCGTCAGCACACTGGAGAGCTTCTTCAATGCCTATGCAAGCCGTATGGAGTATACGTACCCGAGTGGAACCACAATGAGACCCAATGATATGCTTGCCTCCAAACAACCGTGGATCCCAGCATTGGTTTTACTGCTGATGCTTAGTGCCGGTGCCATTGGCACGGGGTCGCGCGAGTCGTACTTCTTCTCTATCGGTCTGACGGAGGTCGTACGAGTCAACATGCTACGGGCTGTGGACGATAACTCTGAGCTCAGATCAGAGCCACTCCTCCTACGATGTGCTTTGCTTGTCACTGTTCTGGCGGCTTTCAGTGGAGATAAGTGCCAGATGGACGCCGTGACTGGTAATCGTGCAGTGTACATCACCATGTTGTCGCAATCCGGTCTGATGGAACACTCTGATCAATCAATGTCCATCGCGGATTGTCGATCAAATACCGAAGCCTCATTCGCCAAGTGGAAGGAATCGGAGTGCCGCAACAGGTGAGTGCGTTCTCAATCCTGCTTACTTCAGTCTCTTCAAGAGTCTGATACGCTCCTGTGCTTTTACCAAAGCAACCATGACAACGGGCGCGCGATCCAGTGCGGAGGAGAGCGGACGAGAATACGCTGTCAGCACAGCCAGCGTTGGAGTTTTCTCCCCTGGTAGCACATTTCAGTGTGTCAATACTATGGCTTGCTTGATAGGACCATTTGCTGCATTTCAGACCTTCGGAGAGCCAAAGATACTAGTACACAGAGCTGACATGTTTACAGGCTAGTATACTCCTGGACATCGGTCGACCTTGAGCTGAGTCTCTTCTACGATACACCCCCTCTGATATCTATCAACGACATGCGTGTGGCGATTCCGAGCGAAGACAGCTTGTGGCAAGCCGTCTCGGCGGCCGACTGGTTACGAGCGATCGAGCAGAAGAGCATCGGTAACGCAACGTACTCCGCCAACCCATCGCTCAGCGAATTGTTCCGCGGGTTCACCGACGGCAGAACCACTTCGAGTCGAGTGTCTCCATGGACGCTTAGACTCTTGCTCCATCCTATACAAGCAATGGTTTGTCATATCAGACAGCTGCTCGGCTGTATCGAGCAATCTGGCAACAGCCGCAAGCCCTTGCGGACGACCACCGGCAATAGCATGCGCGGTCAACTCGGTCAGGTACAATCGCTACTACGACAGTGGTGGGACCTCGCACACCCTACATTTGCCAATGATTTTGAGCCATGCTTGCAGACTCGGATTACTTTGATCCTCTACCACCTCATTAGCTTGAACGCTGTCACTTCCTTCGCCATGATCGAGGATCTTGCTCGGGAGACGAACGGTCCTGGGGAGATGAGCCAATCTGCCCATCTCTGCGTCGATGATGTTGAAGAAGCCTTCTTTCACACTGGCCAAGCCTTACGACATCTCAAGGCGCTTCCCAAATCTGTGCGGCCCCTGTGGTGGCCTGCCGCCATCTACAGAGTCGCATTGGTTGCCTCAGTCTGCACGCTCGCCAATTCACGCCCGCAATGGTCCATGCAAGAGGGCATGAGCCACAAATCACAAAATGCAAAGGTGGTATTGATCAATCACTGCTTGCCTGACGACAATGTGCTGGATTGCTATCGCAAGTCTCGCGAAGGTGAACCAGCGCTACTCATGGACGACGGGACCGTGCTGGAGATCTTGTGGACTGTCACTGTCATTGACTATTGCGTTGATCTACTACACCACGACTTGGCCAGCGCTTTCTCGCTCGGCATTCGCAATCGACTAGAGACATTGTCGTCCCGCTGGGGACCTTTCGGATAGACAAACGCACCGGCGAGTGCGGGGCCTTGGGTATACAGGACGTCTTCCATTGGCTGCATCGATGGAGTTGAGAGAGATACGACCATGTACGATTTCACTGTCCCCGTACCATAACTTTTCCTCTGCATGGCGTGCTCGCGATAGACTTCGCGCGATCGTCATGACCTTCTGTTGCCGGCGTAGCTCTCGCTTTGCTTATTCTGCTCGTATCGCCTACGCGCAGTCCGATAGTACACGTGTGGACCTAGTAATGCACACTCGCTTATGCCACAGCCTCAATCAACCCACGCTCAGGCATGAACCCTGCTCGGCAGATGTAGCGGATAGATATGCATACAAGAACGGAGTCTCCACAACACCCCACCACTCGACATCCATCCTCACTCCACAATTGTCAACGAGATTGTCGTGCATATCCGCATGCAGGGGACCGAATCCTTCGGGCGGGTGCTGCGGCAGCGGAGTTCCATTGCATCTTCAACCTGTACTCTGTGCGAGCAGCGCACCTCTTGCGGTCATCGACCTTTGCTCGTATGGCTCCAGGATTGCTGACGGAGATCCACACCAACAGCGAGATTTTATTGGTAAAGCTCGTGATACGCACGTTGCTTCCACGCGATTTGCGAAACGGCCGCTCCGCTGCGGCGGAGCGTGGTACCCGATAAGCACTTAGCAGCAATGCGGCAACATAAGCAAGTATGTATGCACGACCATTGAGACCGGAGAGTTTAATGAGGCTGGCGATCCTTCTCGGGACGACTATGACGCCGCGTCATCGAATACGTCCGTCCGTCTGACAACCAGAGGTGGGATGCGAGTGTTATGCACTGTCACAAGCGATCCCCCAGCATTCTGACGCGCACTCCTTCGTATCGCTGGCCCCGTCATTGCATTACCAAAGTTGCGCGCGATATCGACGCAGTCAGCCTCTTGGAACGCGTGTCGACTGAAGAGAAGCATCGACGCGACAATCTTCCTCATCACCTGCATGCAGGTGACAGCTCTCGCCTCCACGTGTGAGATGAACTCTTCGTCGCATGGACTATCTCCACAGCGCTAAGATCGCCGGTCTGCACGTCCGCCTGCCATATGTCCCTGCGCAACAGTGCACATGTAGTCGCCCCTTCAGTTGGCGTACGGTCATGTTGCAGGCTAGAACTGTGCAGCAGTAGCGCCTACGGGATAATCAAAATGTACCTTAATTCAGGCACGAGCTGTCGTTCGCATGACCAGCCGATTGTGACCGGCGTCCGAGACTAACAGAAGTGCTGCATTTTTGCCACAAACCTCATCACGACGTTGCGCCACTAGAGCTGCAGTACTGTGAGTAAGTTAGCTCTGCGAGATAAACGAAGAGCATATCTTGGCTCGATATGCTTTGCGGACATGCGCGTCTCGAGCATGTCCG
>JAVRRP010000681.1:0-14922 GCA_036872775.1 Oleoguttula sp. CCFEE 5521 | reverse complement strand
ATTCCGATCAGTCATCAACGCTTCGAACTTGTCGTTGTACTCTTTGGCAAGCATGTTCTTCGCTCGCTGCAAGTCACCGACGTGCTCATGTATCTTCTGAGCAAAGAGAGCTTCGTTGGCAGTGATAACGCTACCGAGCTCGGACAACTCTACTTCAGCTTGATGTAGATAATCTTCGAACGATTGCGCGGTTCCAAGAGTGCCGGAAGTGCCAGGCCGTGAGTCGGTGGTCGCCTTCAGAGGTGCCGCAGAGGCAATACTGTTTCCAAGATCGACCCTACGCTTACTCGCGCTTGACGGTGCCGTCGACGCTTTGGACGCATTGCTCGTAGTCGGACGTACACCCTCGAAAGGATGTGATACTGCACTGTCGACGTCCGGAGATCCGGACCTGGATGCGCTACCCGAAGTTGCTGCGTCTCGTTTTGGGGACTTGTCGCGCTTGGTGATGCTGTGTTGACTTCGGAAGCGCTCGCTGAGTGATGTGAGCTGAGACTTCAGCTGATCGTGTTTGCTCTTCAGCTTCACCTTCTCCGCGCTGCGTTGGCCGAGCAGCGCTTCCGCCTGTTCGCTGGCACGCCGTAGCTCATCGAGCTGCGCTTGCAAGCTCGTTAGCTCTGAGCGAACTTTATCCAGGGTGCTGGAGAGTTCAGCATTGGCATCTTGCAAGCTTGCAAGCTTCTGCTCAACTGCTGCCTTGCTTGCCGATACTTGTTGGACCTCGGCTGACTCCTGCGCCAGCTTCTCTTCCAGATCGCGTCTCAGTTCCGTATGGTTTTGATCATTCTCCTGCATGGCTGTCGTCAAGCGTTCGACCTCGTCTTTCAACGAAGAGATCTGCTGGGTCAGTTCAGTCTTTACCTCGGATACTGCCTGATCGTGCTCGGCCTGCACCGCCAGGAGCTCCCTATCTGCGACTTCGCGTGACTCTGCGAGCTTATTGGTAGTCAAGACTTCGTGTGATCTCTCCAGTTCCGTCACTTTGTCGTCCAGATGGCTGGCAGACTCGGCTCGGAGTGTCTCAATAGCTTGCTCGTGCTCCTGCCTTAGCGTTGAGATCTTCTCATCTCTCTCGGTCTTAGCACCATCCAATGCCTTTCGCATAGCTTCACCATGTTGCTGATGAAGCTCGAGAGCTTTACCGTCAGCCTCGGCGGGAGCTAAATTCAGCGCGTTGCGAAGCTCTGCCTCGTGTGCAATCGTTGTCTCATGTAACTTCGTAGCGGACAATCTGGCATGCTCGTCTTTCGCAGCCACGGAAGCTGCCTCGTGTGTCTCATTAGCCTTATTCAGCTTCGCATCGGACTCCGCCTGAGCCTTTGCGAGCGAATCAGAGTGCGAAGATCGGAGTGCAGATGTAATTGTTGCATGTGCCTGCTCAAGCTCTTCGATACGTGCCTGGAGAGTGCTGCTGATTGCTTGAGACTTGCGAGTCTGCTCCTCTCGCAGCGAGCGGACTTCGTCTCCGTGCGCTTCGTGCATCTTGGTAATGCTCTCTTCGGCGTCTTTCTGAGCTTGCAGCGTACTGCTGAGTTCAGCCTTCACGCCCTCGTGCGCTTTCTTCGTCGTCAATATCTCGTTTTGGGCATTGTCGGTGGCAGCCATGAGCTCAGTCTTCTCAGCTTCATGGCATTCCCCGAGCTCTTGTAACATTGCTTCATGGTTTGTACGAAGATCTTCCAATTTCTTTACCATGAATGTCTCCGCAGTCCGTGTCTGTACTGTATGATTTTCCTGCAGCTCACGGAGCACGCTATCGTTCATGTGTCGCATATCAGTGCGATTTGTCTCGACTGCGTCCGAGATAGCTTTCTCCTGATCAGTGCGATGAGCTATGTTCAGCTGCTCGATCTCATCTGCATGATCCTTGCGGATCGTTCCGAGCTTCGTATCAGTGTCTGCTTTGGCGGTGTTCACAGCATCCTTATGCTGCGTGAGTAATTCGACTCTGATCGCCTCTAGCTTAACATCATGCCTTTGTGTCAAATTCCAAATCGCAACCTCATGGTCTTCACGAAGCTGCTCAACAGCTCTCGCGTGATCATCAGTTGTCTTCTTCGCGTTGTCATCGTAAGTAATGCGAAGATCAGCGATAGCATCAACATGAGCCTGCTCCAGCTTCTGCCGATCGGCGTCCTTCTCTGCAAGAGCAACCCGATGCGTCTCATCATCATCGTCCTTGGCACGTATGTGCGAAGACTTGAGCCGATCGATCTCACCGGCATGATCCGAACTGAGCGAGGCGAGTCTTTGCTGTGCGTCAGACTCTGCTGTCTGCAGGGCAGAGGTGTGCTTGCCTGAGAGGTCTGACAACGCTCGCTCATGCTCCGTGCCTTTCTGATCGATGGCAGTGGCATGCACACCAGTCAGCTCATCAACCTTGGACTGATGCTTGCCCTCCAATCTGGATATAGCGACATCATGTTCTTGCCTCAGGGACGAAAGCTGGGAAACGTGCTCTTCATCTCTGGTGGCCAGCAATTCTTCGTGTGCTTTTGCTGCGCGGGCAAGCTCGTCGCGTGTTCGTATCCTTTCAATCTCAGTATCTTGAGCATGCTTCAAGCGCAGCGCATCAGCGGTTTCTTCGCCTTCCTTACGCAGCTCGACAATCGAGGCTTCGTACTTTGCGCGGATTTCCGAGACCGCCTCTTCATGAGTCTTCGACGCCTCGCCGGCGTCGGACTCGAGAATCTGTCGTAGACGAGCCAGCTCGTCCAAATGTGATGATTTGATGCGGCCTATGTCCTCAGAGTGGCTTGCGTGCAGGTCTCGTATCTTAGCCTCGTGATCTTGACTCGTTGCTGCGGAGGCTGCTTGTGCCGTTTCTCGGGCAGCTTGTAGCTCGGACTTCAGTTCATCGATGCCTTCGCCAGAGGATGCCTGCACGAGTTAACAAGTCAGTACGACGTTCCTCCGCTCGTTGGGCATGCAGCCACACTTGCCAGGCTATGAAAGCCTCTCCGCGTGTCGTCTATTTGCAAGGATACTACTCACCTTTAGTTCCTGCAACATGCGCTCGTGCACTTGTGTACTATCCTCCTCTCGGGTTGCGTGCTCGGCTTTCAGTCGGTCTATCTCTTCGGTGTGCGTCTGTCCTAGCGACTCTATCTTGGCGGCATGTAGTTCTGCCACAGAGTCGACCGTGGCGTGCGCATCAGATCCTACGCGGTCTAGCTCGGCAGTGTGCTTTGACTTGAGCTCATCGACAGATCGATCGTGTTGAGCCTTCGCGTCTGTGATAGACTGCGCGTGCTCGGCTTTCAGACTGTTGATAGCCTTTGTGTGGGCAAGACTTGTGACATCTGCTTCTCTCTTTCGTTCCGAAAGTGCGTTGGCATGCTTTCCCGCGAGATCCTGCATACTTCGATCGTGCGCTTGTTGGAGTCCATTGACCGTTGCCGCGTGCTTAGAGTCCAGATCCTGGCGTTCAGCTTCGGCACCACGTTTAGTCCTCTCTATATCGTTGCGATGCAGAGCCTTCAGGTCTTCCAAGGTTTCTCTATGTTGTGTTTCAAGATCTCGCCTTTCGATATCGGCGGCAGCAGTCGCGTCAGAAAGCGCGGTATCGTGGCGTTTTTCGGCATCCTCCAGGACTTTCACGTGACTGTCGTGGGCTACACGCATCTCTGCAGTGTGCTCGTCACGAAGAGCGACGATAGCAGCGTCTGTCTCAGCTTGGTTGCCCCCAAGCTCAGCTGTGTGCTTTTGGTGTACGCCTTCCAGCACAGACTCGTGCTCGGCTCGCAATTTGCTGAGCGCATCCTCGCTCTCGCCCTTTGCTTCTCGCAATTCCTCGACGTGCTTACTCTGGAGCTCATGGAGCAAAAGCTTATGAGTCTTCTGGAAGCGTTCGATCGCAGCATCGTGCTTGTTGTCGCGATCCTGCAATAGAGCAGCATGCTCCTGGCGAAGTCGCTTGGCATCGGCCTCTGCGCGAGACTTCGCACCTGCGAGCTCCTCTGCATGTTTACTTTTGAGCTCCGTCACAGCAGCCGTGTGAGCCTCGCTCGTGTTGGTGAGTTGCACCTTAGCTCGATCCAGCTCAGCTTGAAAGCCAGACTTAAGACCCGAAGTAGCCCGCTCATGGTCGCTGGCCACATCAGAGGCGTTGTGTTCGTTTTCGCTCCTCAATCGGTCGACTAATTCTCTATGTTCGTCTGCGGCACGAGACATCGCGTCAGCGTGCTCGGTCTTTGTCTGCTCTGCGGTGGCAACATGCCTTGATGTCAGCTTCTCTGTAGCAGCACCATGCTCAGTCTTCACTTGCTCCAGCACGCGAGCATGTTCACGTTGCAGAGCATCCATTTCAATCCGATGCTTCGTCTGCTCATCATTGCTACCTTTATCGAATGAGTCCTTTAGCTTCCGCACTTGTGCTTGGAGGCCATCAACTTCTCGACTATGTGAGGCAGTCAGATCAGCAAGTTGAGTGTCATGCTGTCGTCGCAGGTGCTGTAGCGTAGCCTCGTGATCCGATGTAGTGCTAGCATGTTGCGCCGCGAAATAGTCAAGCTCTTCCCTATGCCCTGTGTTCAAGTCGGCCATAACCTGCTGGTGGCGCGCGCCAAGGTCGTCTTTCGATTTCTGCGCCTCTTCGAACGCCTCGGAGGTCGTCTTCTGCTTCTCAGTCATCTCCTGTAGCTCGGATTCCCGCGTCGACAACTCGTTCTGAGCGGCAACAAGGTTTACATCTCGCTCAGAGATGTCTGCCTCAAGCGCCTTGACCTTCTCCTGCAGCTCAACACGCGAACTCTGCACCCTTCCGTGCACCTCCTTCAGCTCCTCGCGTGACTTTGTCGCCTCCTCAAATGCCTCGGACAAAGTTTTTTGCTTCTCCGTCAAGTCCTTCAACGCCTTCTCTCGCCCGGATGCTGCAGCCTCCGCTGCCTGTGCTCTTACCTCGAGAGAGTCGACCTCGGCTTCAAAGTCCTTGACACGCACTCGATGCATTTGCTCGGCCTTCTGCGATTGCTCACGGAAGGCACGGTTCTCCTTAACCTCTGTCGCCAACTTGCCCGCAAGATTCGCGACCTTGGCTTTGAGCTTCTCTTGCGATTCAGTCGCCCGCCGTTGAGACTCCTCTAGAGCTTTTTGTGAGAACGAGAGGTCATGGGTCAGCTTGTCAAGCTGCGCCTGCGAGTCATCACGTTCGGCAGTGATCGACTGAAGTTGCTGCTTGACTTCGTCATTCTCTGTAGAGATGGCTTTGCTTTGTTGTTGATGCTTGCTGATCTCTGTCTCAAGTCTGTCAATGTCCTTTCGGTGACTTTCACGCAGTGAAGCCATGGCAGACGCTTTCTCCTCACTTTCCTGTCGAAATTGGCCGACCTCGGCCTCTGCTTGACGTAGTGACCGAGTGGCGGTCTCATGGCGCTCTCGCAACTCTCTCAGTTCAGAGCTGAGTCCAGACTTGGCTTGCTTGTGACCGTCCACGGAACGCTGCAGCTGCTGTGCTTCTTCCTGTGCAGCCGAAAGCTGGCTGCGTAGATCATCTGCCGACGCCTTTGTCTCGTCGTGCTGTTTCGCCAATGCATGATGTTCTCTGGTCAGAGCGGCAAGCTCAGTAGCAGTCGACTTGCTAAGAGACTGATGTTCGTCGGCCAGCTTTCTTGACCTCTGGGCTGCGGTCTCATGGCCCTTACTCACTTCGCGCAGTGATTCAACCGCTTCTTGCGCTTCCTTGGCCGCCGACTCTGCGTCGCGACGTTCCTGGCGCACTTGGTTCAATTGCGTCTCGAAGTCTGCAGCACGGTCCCTGTGCTCATCAAGTGCTCGCTGCGATTGCGAAGTCTGATCTCCGCTGTGTGTGTGGGCGGCAGCTAGGGCCTGCGCTTGCTCGTCGATCTTTTCCTGTGCAACTCTTCGCGATCCCTCGAGCTCACGCAGCTGCTTACTGGTCTCCTTATTCATCGCCTCCATCCTTGTATTGCTTTCTTGCGCTGCCCCCAGCGATGATTGGAGCTTCTCTATCTCCTCTCGCCTGTACTTTGCTTCGGCTTCAGACTTCTGCAACGCAGCGAGTGTCTCCACCGAGGATTTTTGCAGCTCGCTTGCTTTCCGCCGTGTCTCATCTAAGGCTTTCTCAAAGTTCCCACCCTGGCTGTCCGAGTCCTTCAGCTTCGCCTCAGTAAGCTTCAATCGCTCCTCCACATCGTCCTTGCTTGCCATGATCCGATCGATTCTGGCTTCTGCATCCTCGATCCATCGTTCACGCTGAGCCTTCACCAGCTCCAGCTCCTCCATGAGCCTCGCAATCTCCTCATCCCGCTCATCGAGTGGTTCTTCCTCCTCGTCCGTCGGGTCACTGTCCGAGTCGGGATCGCGTTCATTGATTGACACTTTACTGTCAACCAGAGACCCGCCATCGTGCTTGATCTTCCGCTTGAGTACATCGAGCTCATGCAGGACTTGTGCTTGAGTGACTGGCTGCTGAGAAGCTTTTAGGCGGAAGACTTGGGCTGTTATACTGCCCTCTGATGTGCGTGGAGCTCCTGAAGCTCGAATGACCAGTCCTTTGATATGTTCAACCTCTTGGGTAAGAGTTCGCGTCGAGCCTCCCCCATCTGTCATGAAAGAGGATGCCCGGCTCACTGGCCGAGGTACCTCGTCCATAGTGCGAAGATTATGCTCTATACTGTCAGCCCGGTACGGCGTGCCATGGTCTCTATTAGTACGGCCCTTCCAAGTCCGAGTCCTAAAGTCGTCAGGAACAATTGTATGTCGATACTGACTCTTCAGCTCTTACGCGATGTGCAGTTGATCCGGGGAACAAGAATGACAATGACACACGGAAAGAAATCGACTCACGGACGCGATGCAATGAATGTACATGGATCAGAGGATGTAGAACGGCTCCACAAGCCAATGCACCATGACGAGCGAACAGATCGGCCCCGCATTGAACCTTATCCAGATCTTGCGCCGGAAGGGCCGTCCCGGTGTTAGATCGACGCCATCGGATGGACCCAGACGCGATGGCAGCCTGAGACAAGAGATCATCCCTGGGTTGATGCGAGGACTAGGTACATTCGCTTCCGCAGTCATCACTATGCTTCTACATACAGAGCGATGAGGCTCTTCATTTGCGAAGCTCCACCGCAAAGGCATTAAACAGACCTTTCAAATACTGATATCAACATGGATCGCCTTCGCCGGGTCTGGAAAGGTGAGGAGGACGATCAGGCTTACGCACCTCTCGAAAGTAGCATCACTGGGGCGGACAATGATGAGACGACAGCGAGCTCGACCTCAAGTTCGACTACCTTCTCATGGATCGAATACGCCTGCTTTCTCCTACTTGGCATCTCCATGCTATGGGCATGGAATTGCCTACTCGCAGTAGGAATGTACTTCCAGACTCGCTTCCACAACAATCACTGGCTCATAGACAATTTCCAAGCAGCCGAGATCTCTGTCTCGACGACCACGAACCTAGTGGTCATGCTAGTGTTGACTCGTCTACAAGTGGGTGCAAACTACCCCCGGCGGATCATCTTCTCCTTGCTCGTGAACATGGCAATTTTCACACTACTGGCTGTGTCGACGTCTATCGGCGCGAGTGGACAAGCCTACTTCACGTTCCTGATGCTTGCGGTATTCTCCACGAGTCTAGCTACGGGCTTCGCACAGAACGGCATCTTTGCATTCGTGTCTGGATTCGCAGAGCCGCGCTATATGTCAGGTATCATGACCGGCCAAGCCGTCGCAGGAGTACTGCCATGCATTGCGCAGATCGTGTCTGTGCTGTCAGTCAAAGATGCTGAATCCGAGGATCAACAGCTCCTTTCACGAGATGACACGTCTTCACCGAATCCGGCACCTATCACACCAGCTGTCAAGTCAACGGCTGCACTCATCTACTTTCTCACGGCTACAGCGGTCTCGGTCGCCACATTCATCGCCTTTACTTTCCTCGTGGTCCGCCGTCGGCGCAGTACATCGAATGCAGCCACAAACACTGCATCTGAAGACGACAATGACGCCCCTTCAGATGTCAAGCAATCGATCCCCTTCAGTGTGCTGTTCGCGAAACTACGTTTCCTCTCAGCAGCAGTCTTCGTAACCTTCGCCGTCACGATGGTCTTTCCGGTCTTTACGCAGCGAATACTCTCAGTCACGCCACCGTCCGCGCAGCCTCGGATCCTTCAGCCACCGTCCTTCATACCTCTGGCGTTCCTGTTCTGGAACAGTGGTGATCTGATTGGCCGACTACTGACAGCCTCGCCTGCTCTGTCCCTTGTGCGCAGACCCCGGGTTGTCTTCGCTCTATCAATCCTACGCATCGGCTGGATAGGCTTGTATCACCTATGCAACTCACGTGGGGAAGGTGCAGTGGTGAAGAGCGACTTCTTCTACTTAGTAGTCGTACAGCTGCTGTTTGGGCTTACGAACGGATATCTGGGCTCCACCTGCATGATAGGCGCGAGCGAGTGGGTTGATCCAGAAGAGCGAGAAGCTGCAGGCGGCTTCATGGGTCTTTGCCTAGTTTCTGGTTTGGCTGTCGGCAGCTTAGGGAGCTTCTTCGCTGCCGGGGTCTAAGCTGGCTTCGCACTTTGCATGCCCTAGCATGATCTCATATAGACCTAAGATACCCCCTGCATACCCTAACTTGTCCGAGAGATTTGTCACACTCCTCTGCTGCTATCCAACAACCCACCACTGAAGTCACGACGCTGCAGTGACCTTGAGAGATTCCCGATCTTCCGTCGCCTATTTAATAGGACGCCTCCATTCACGAACAGGAAAATATCAGCTCGCAACAGCAGCTATTTCCGAGTGAAGATCTGCAGATCTGAGTGGCGGTATTTTCCCGCAGAGCGACTACATGCACCTTCTATCGATCGTCTTGTGATTACCACATCCGGTGTACATGACTCGTGTGTTTCGCTCCACTTTCGCGTTGGTGCCTGGGGTGGCTTCGTGTCACCACAGGCAACTCATCCTTAGCCCCTATATCGATTGGATGGCATGGCGTCTGTTGTCTGAAGTGCCCGTGCCAGACTTGTGACAGTATGGCCTCTCGCCACCATCATTCTGTATATAAAGCTGTGCAAGTGAGGCAAGCATACGGTTCTCATCACTCGTCATATCCTTTCACCGGTTCACTATCTCCACCGCAATATCGAATTTTGCCGCAACATTGACAACTTGAAATCATACAAGAAGCAGCAATTCACACAGTACATGGTCGACGCCATGGTGACCCAAGTCGAAGCAATCATGCTTCCAGAGCTACCTGCCGCCCACGATGACTTTCTGGAGTACATCGCTGCCCACCCAAAGACCCCAATGGACGATCTGCTCTCGCCCTACAAGGCCTACGATGCGGAGATGCGCAAGATCTTCGCTCAGCAGACCAACCATCCGGCAGCGAGCAAGTCAATCGTTGTACCACTTTTCACCGGTCATGAACAGGACCTTAAGATCCGTGCTCGTGACCTCGAAGCTGAGACTGACAAGCAGCGAGAGGCGTTCATCATGCCGTTGAAGGCCGATGAGCGTAAGAAGCACGGTTCTCCTGCGATTGTGCAGACTCTGCAAGACTTCAAGACGAACTTCGCCCTATTCAGCGAGTCTTCTTTGGCCGATCTGGATTGGAACAACGTCTGCGTATCTGGCTCTGCTGCTGTCACTGCTCTTCTACCTGTGCCCAAGGAGCACGCTGTGTCGAAGAAGGCACTGAGGCATTACTACCATGACATTCTGGCTCCGGCATCTGATGTCGACCTCTTCCTGTACGGGCTGGATGAGGAGCAAGCAATCGCGAAGATATCGCAGATCGAGAAACAGATCAAGGACGCGCTTCTTGTTGAGACTACGACGATTCGAACCAAGCACGCGATCACTATCGCGAGCCAGTATCCAGTGAGGTCCACCCCTGCGAGTCTGCAGATAGTGAGGCGGTCTTTACGATAGCAGAGACTGACAAGGAATCAGACTCGCCATGTGCAGATCGTGTTACGTCGTTACTCGAGTCTGAGCGAGATCCTCCTCGGATTCGACGTAGACTCGAGTTGTGCTGTCTTTGACGGCAAACAAGTCTACGCATCGTGAGCGTCGCTATCTAATATACGTCTCGTCATTGACTGACCAGATCTAGGCCGCGTGCAATTGCAGCATACACGACGCAGATAAACACCATCGACCTCACTCGTCGATCTCCGTCATACGAGAATCGCCTTTCCAAATACAGACAGAGAGGCTTCGAAGTTCACTGGCCAGAGTTGGACAGATCCCGCATCGATCCGACAATCTTTGAGCGCAGTTTTGGGCGGACTGAGGGATTGGCTCGCTTGCTGATTATCGAAAAACTGCCGAAGAGCGACGAACGAGACGCCTACATCGACCAACGTCGGGAGTATGCTGCTTACCACTACTCCGTGAATACGAGGAAACTGACAATGTCTCAGGGAGAGAGGACGTCCTCGCGCGAATCGCATGCGTCAGAAGCAGAAGCAGATCCGCGGTAACATCAAGAACGATTGGGAGAATGAAGTTGCCGAGTGGGTTGAAGCTGAAGATGTCTCGAACTACCACACCTTCACAGTGCCGTATGGTCCCGAGTTCCATGCTCGGAAGATCGAAAAGCTACTGTACACGAAAGATCTGCTTCTGAATGCCGAATGGAATCAGAAAGGCCGCGAGGTCAACCTGCACAGACATCCCGCTTTCTTCGGACAGTTCGAAGAAGTAATGAAAGACTGCTGCGGCTTCTGCCCTGTTCCGAGCACCATGGAGGAAGAAGAGGTCGCAGCCGAGGAGGGCAAAGTCTACATTTCTGGCGACATTACCTTCATTACCGACGATCCAGGCCGACAGACGATTGGATCGTTCAACCCGATCTCTTCGGACGACTACACCGAGCAGGCTTATGTCGGCAATACTCAGGCCCTTATGCAGGCAATTGTGGATCATGACCTCGAATACGTCTTGGCTTGGGCGAAGCAGGAAGGTAACGATCCGAACACCAGAGACTACACTGGACGTACTCCACTACATTTAGCAGTCATGCAATCGACATCGGAAGTAGTGAAATGTCTGATTGAACATGGCGCACGGTTGGTTGCGCGGGTTGTTGATGGCAAGACTGCTTTGCATCTCGGTAAGTCCTCGACCATTTGATATCTATCAAAAGCTTACACGATCTAGCTGCAATTCGTGGTGACGCCGAGATCGTGTCTGTGCTTTTACGCAAGAGCGAAGCGAACGAAGAAGAAGAGGAAGCAAAAGTCGACGCACGCCGCCAGGCGTATCAGAAGGCGAAGGAAAGGGGCAAGTCAGATGATGCGACCATGCTAAATCTCTCGCAGCAAGTCGAGACTGCGGCTATCGAGGGATCTGACTCGGATGTTGAGATGATTGAAACGAACGAAGCAGAGGACGTTGACATGGACGCCACGACCGAGCACTCGATGATTAATATCAAAACGCCCACTTCTGAAGGTCCAGATGCAGTCGCAGAAGAAAACGAAGATGAGCCTGACGTGTAAGTCTGTCATCGTACAAAGGTTTGTGGCACTTCGCTGATGAATATCAAGTTACGACGTAAATGTGTGCGCGTGGGACACTGCTTACTCCCCTCTACATCTGGCTATCCTCTGCGGACATGTCGAAGTCGTCAAGTGCCTTGTCCAGACATTCGGTGCCGATGTCTTGCTGCCAATCAAGCTCTACAACGACAACGACAAGTCTGCTCGTGCAGCCATCCTGACGCTTGTTCTGGCCTCAAGACTGCCGCTCGAGCAGGCAAAAGATATGTCTCGTACTCTTTTCGACTTGGGTGCATCCTCAGCTCAGGCAGACATTGGTCACGCGACTGCTCTGCAATACGCGGTCGGTGACAAGCCGCAGCTTCTTGAGTCCTACATCGATGCCGATAAGACTGGCGTCTCCCGCGCAATCAATCACGTTGCGGTGAGCGGCGGTAACTGGAACACACAGATATCCACTTCCCTCATGACAGCGATCACGAGCGGGGATGCTGCATCAGCCTTAGACCTACTTGGTCTTGGTGGGAAGCGTGAAGTTACTATTGATGTGTTCCTCAAAGCGCTACCTCCAAGGTCGAAAACCCTGCACCCCGGCTACGATGCTTCAGCCAATAACAAGCGGCAATACGAGCGCAACGTAAAGCAGCCGCTACAGCTTGCAATCGAGTGCGAGCTACCGGCATTGGCAGTCGAGCTGCTCGAACGCCACGGGGTTGAGCCGAACGTCCTCACCAGCACGGGGCACGAAGTTTTGCAGCATGACTACGTTCGCAGGTATCAGCGCGGTCAGACCATGCTTGACTTGGTGCAAGACAAAGTCCAGCAGCTTCGTGATTGGAAGCCGGTCGAGCTGCAGCACGACCCACCCAAGGCTCTCTCGTCTGATGAGACCTATCTCGCTGGCAGACAGGAGGGCACTTACGAGCTCTGGACCGCGAGACATCAGCTTGCAGCCGCCAAAGAAACCTATGAGCGCGAGTGGAAGCAGCATGTCGAGCACATGAAAGCCGAGAAAGATAAGACAGGATATGAAGAAAAGCAGGCGGCGGTGCTTGATATGCTGGATGGTTTCAAAAAGCTTCTGGTGGTGCTGACTGCTAAAGGAGCTAAGACGTTCTACAAGCTACATCCTGAGGTCGATCCACCTACAGAGCAGCAGAACAATGCATTTGGCTCGTGGCAGCCACCCAAACCGGAATCATTCAAGATCAGGTACTGGTTCAATCTTCAGGAGATGCACGATGAGCTCGTCAAGAAATATCTGGAGCTCTATGAAGCCGCCTGGACGTCGGATGTGGCGAGGCTCAAGCAGCTGTGTCTTGTGTCCTGGACTGACAACAAAGGCGAACAGCAGCCACCGCTCAAGGTCGCAGTCACAGACACGTTGCAGCTCTCCCCATTCGCCATCGCAGTCATGCATGGTGATCTCGACCTTGCCAAGCTCATCATGGAGATCGCAGAGGCACAGTATGTGCTGCCAGGCTCAGATCAGCAGCGTCACTACCGATTGAACGGCGGTGACGACGATGGTGAGAGTGACGAGGATGCGAGTGATGACGAGACATCTGATGAGAACGAGCCTGCTCTGACTTCCGACGTCGTGGACGACACCTTCACTATTGAGAACGTTGGCGAGATTTCCATGCAGGTCAAGAGTCACATCAAGCCATTGAACATCTTGAGTGGGCGGTTCCCTGCAGCTGAGGTGCTGAAGAGCAAGGCTGATGCTCCGCGAACGATCGGCAAACGAACTGCCACCGGCTCCTTGAAGCACATGAAATACGCGGAAGCAGCGCACGTTCGTCGCTCACGGCTTCGAACGCCATTCAATTTGCTCGAGTATGCTGTTCACAGCAACGACATAGAGCTTCTATCATTCCTCCTCGATCTTGGCGAGCAGTACACGCAGCATGGCAAAGCAGCCGAAGCGCAGACCGAGGAGGCACAGACTAGTACCTACGCCGTGCCTGGAGCTCTATTCACGTACGCAATTGAAGCCAACAATCCGCCGATCATCGCAGAGCTTGCGAAGAGGTGTGCTGCAGGACTGCCTCTGAACAAGTTCGCCAAGAAGAGTGGTGTTGAGTTGCCAGTGAAGCCGAAATACTATCAGGGGCTCTCCGTGGGCGGGCGTAAGCGCCGTGACTGGGCTGCTCGCGGCCGCGAGACCACGAACTACGAGCCGGTGGAAGATGAGAAACCGCCAATGCTAGTTGCCGCCAATGCTCAGGCCCTTGACAGTGTCGAATGGTTCCTGAGTGATGCCCCGCTAAGATGCTACAAAGAGTTTGCGAACGCCCATGGCGCCACGGATGAGCGGTTACAGAGACTCTCTGAGGCCAAGGGAGGCTTCGAGGGCGCGATGAAGAAGTTTCTGAACACCAGGAACCACCTGGCGATACATGGCTGCATTCTCGGGAAGCCCACGAAGGACTCGCTGGAGGTCTTGAAGTATCTCATCGAAGTCATACCTGATGCTCTCGACAGCAAGTCAATAGACGGATCGACACCATTACTCCTCGCCTTCGCGTACTATCGATATGATGCAGCGAAGATCTTGCTCCAGGCCGGCGCGGACCAGACAGCGCGCGATAAGCTCGGACGCAATCTTATTCACCGCGCAGTCCACAGCATGGATTTGGAGAAGGAAGAGCACCTCCCAAAGATCCGCAAGATGCTTGACTTGATCGATCCTCGTCTCTTGCCAAGCATGTTCGACGAGCGCTGCTCAGTGCATCCAGGCTCTCTCACGCCTCTAGCACTGTGGCTGCAGAATTACAGCACCAGGTCTTGGGACGTGAAGATTCTAGAGACGTTGCTAGAGTACAGCAAAGGCGCAGATCTGGATCAAATCAACGGCTCTGGGGATACGCCACTGCACCACATGGTCCGCAAGGATATGACGGACTTTGCTCGTATTGTCATCGCGAAGCAGCCTGGCTTGGTGTACCGTGAGAACGCCACCGGCCGCACGCCTTACGAGATGGCTCAAGACGCCGAGCTGGCATCCAACTGCGAAGGGCCGCCACAGCTGCACTATCGCCAGACTGGGTACCATCCATACGTGGGCAGTCAGCACTATCAGTCGATTACAGCAGTTGCGCCTAATTGGTTCGCGCCTACCGTACAACAGCAAAAGCGGGAGGAGAAGAGCGAGGGAGGCATATGGGAGCTCGTCCGCAATGCCAAGACGATGCTTGATGAGCGTGGCGAAGGCAGACGCAGACTTGTGTCGCTTAACGAGGCGAATGAAGTTGCGAAGAGACTTGGTGAAAGACAGGGTGCTGAAGTGCGCGTGCAGAAGGAAGCCGATGGTGACGAGGATGAGGAGGAGAAAGCAGAGCCGAACGACGAGGTGGGCTATTGGTCTGCTTGGGCTAAGCGGGAGTTCGACTTCTGACCCCTGTATTCGTTCGCGTGATCATAGCCAGAG
>JAVRRP010000680.1:0-14931 GCA_036872775.1 Oleoguttula sp. CCFEE 5521 | reverse complement strand
CCTATCGGTATCTCCGCAATGGAGGGCACCCTAGGTCTCGCTGAAGGTTCACTGGCCACTACAGAAAGCGCTCTCGCCGCTCTCCGACTCGCCGAGCCCGCCATCGCCGTGACAGCTGAGGGTGTCATCAGAACTGGAGTCGTCGAAGCGCCCGTACTCACAGGTCGACTGCTTGGCGGCTTCAACGCAGCGGTGTCGTTCTCTGGGCCGATAGGCTGGAGCGTCCAGGCGTCTCTCATCATCGGCGACGTCGCTTTCCGTGCTATCCGACAAGCCGTAAAAGAGCACAAGTGTCACAAGCATTTGAACAGAGATTACAAGACCGAGTTTCAGAGAGTCTGCCTCCGCCCGCCCGCTGATGTCCCGACCAGAACGAAGTTTTGGAAGGCAATCGCATTCGACTGCGAGCTTCTCCACACCGAGAAGGACTATCATGACCAGAAGCTGAACAACCCCAAGGGTGCGGAAGACCTTGAAGACGATCACATGTTTGTCAACACACGCTTTATACCGAAGGGTACGACGCCATGTGAATTCACTTTCTGGGATGGCACGCCAGCGATGAAACGAGACTTGCGGTCGCTGGCTCAAGACTGGCATGATCGTCCAGTTGACGAGTCCCGCAGTGAAGATGACACGCAGACCTCCCCAGTGCATCCTTTCGGTCGCCCCATGTTGGCTTAGGTCGTTCCGCTGGAATGCGTCGTAATGGAGCTGCTATTCGAATTCGAGCTTGGCATATGATTGGAGTGACTTCGGCTATTATCTGCGTAGTGGATCGAGATTTGTGGGGGTTGGAGTCGAGCGTGCGAAGTCTTCGTACGCAGCGAGGACGTGGGTGAAAAGGCTATTTTGTAGCGACTGCACTCGGCGTCATTGGGGCTGGGAGTCGGGCCATATGGCAGCACGTCTCGACGATCTTTGCTTCTCTGAGGTGACTGCGATGCTTCTACGCCCCTCTATGGTCACTTGTTACAGTGAGGCCAGCCGAGACCGCTCATGTGAGACAGGTCTGACCGTGACGACGGCGTCCTTGCATTCTTCCAAGTGCGACAGCACAGCATAGACTGATGCAGCCTGTCCGGCGGGAGCTCCACATGCATCCCGGAAGGTGAGAGAAGCGCAGACTTGATCTCTCGACGCATTCGATGCCTTCACTGGCTCGACAACCTCACGATCGACTCTGACATAACTTTACAACTGTTGCCTTGTACTGCTGTATCGTGTTTCGATTGACGCCCCCGAATCTACACCACGATCTCCCATCACAAGAACTCATCCAGCACATGCGATCACTTTCCCCTCGCGAGGGTCAAGTCTCGTCTCATGTCATATCCGGCCGAGCGTATCTACAACTCAGAACTATGTGGTACACGGTCACGTATGGCGATATCGCTATTTGCCCACGGCATGATCGTACCAGCCCATGCGGAGCGCCATCTGCCTTATAGCTTGCACACGAGGATCGCACAATAGAGCCTGAATCAAGCGGTATCGATCACAAGACTCTGCGTTCACTTTGACGCTGGGCAAGCTCCGTGCCTGGTCATGCAGCGTCCGACAATCACTCAAGGAGTCGCTGATCCCCGTCGCCAGTCGCCGAGTAGCAAGCGCTATTGTATGTCAGCTAGCCATCACGGTCGTATGAAGCAATGGACGTACTATTGCGATCACTCCTGACATGGCTTCTTCCCATGTTGTATTGGGTGTGATGCCGCGTACTGCGGCATTTGTGGAAGTTTCTCCCATCCATGATGTGTCAATAGATGCGCCTTCTTATAATCTTTCTCCGTGTAATATTTACACTCGAACGCCTTTACGGACCACATCTGGAATGATGTCAGTAGTGAAGCGGCGAATAAAATCTCCAGGTACGGCTCACCTTCTTTCTTGTCGGAACATGATGTGGCCTCCATCCACATTTCTTCTTGTACTCGGTCTTGTACTCTTCGTTCAAGGCGTCGTGGCACTTGTGTTCCCTGTGTTTCTTTTGAGCGAAATCTACGATGAATTTCGTGACATGATACACCATCATGATCGCGGCGAACGTTGGATCCACCGTTTCGTTCACCGCTATGTAGAGGTCAATAGCCGCTTGGCCGTAGTGGCCGTCTGCGATTTGCTGCACCGTGGATACGGCTTGCATGACAACCATGATACCAGTCACGAGAGCGACGGCGACTTCGGCGATCGGGATCAATACGACCCCTGCAGCGGTGAGGCCTCTCGCAACTGTAGCCGTCATTCTTGTACCTGTGGTTATGAGACGTGCGCCGGCAGCGATTTCCACAGCGCCCTCAGGGACCGCGTCCACGAGCCGGAAGACCCGCTGCAGACTAGCCGTCGATCCCTCCAGCGGACTCGAGAAAACCTTTCCAGTCGGATGTCTCAGGTACATCGCGTCTTTAGTCTTGAAAGCCTCCAGGACATGGCCATCCGGATTCCAGAGATCGCCGAATTTCATTCGTGCTCGAACTGCCTGCTTGTGCCTCAGCACGTCCGGCTCATCGGCGCCATCCAATCCGCCGATCTTAGGCTCAGGGACGTCAGCTTCAGGGTGGAGTTCCTTGAACCTCTCCCACTGCTTGACTTTCATCTCATTGAAGCGGGTGCCTTGACCATCGTGGTCCATCATTGGGCTCTTTGGTCTGACAAGTCTCCCATCATTATCGACCGTCAGTGGGATTCCCTCTGCGATACCCAAATCAAGGATTCCGGACTCGCCAGCCGATGGGTAGAAGCCTTTTGCTGCGTTCTTGGGGTAGTACTCCACGTCGAAGTTCAAGGCTGCGGCAGAATCCGCCTTGTACAAAGCCGTGCGGATGCCCGCGCGCTCGAGACGTGAAGCCTGCCGTTTCTTGAAGAGATCGATCAATTCGGTCTTTGCTGCTTTCTCCCGTGCCTGGACTGCGTCCCACTTCCGAGCCTGGGCCGCTGTAAGCGTCTTGCCCTGACCGATGGCCCGGCGGTATTGGTCACCCTCTGGATGTATCTGACGCCAGATTGTGTCCATGACCTCGTTGTGACGCTGCAGGTCTGAAGCATTCGTGCCTCGATCGCTTCGATCTCCCCACCTAGCTTCGTCGCTGAAGTCATGTGAGCGTCCTTGACCGACTTCACAGCCTTCGGGTTCATGCGGTCTAGCTTCGACTTGACCTTCGCTTGTTCATTCTGATAACCAGTAAGTTCGTCCTGGTGATGCCCGTGGTACTCTTTGTTGTTCTCAATGACTCGCTGCTCGTGGAATATATTCAGCCGTGTATCCTCCAATCGAGCCGTGACCGCGCGTTTCTCGCCGGAGATCCGCATTTTCTCCATATCTGGCGCTCTCCTGTACTCTTGTTGCAACCTGTCGTGTTGAGCTCTGAGGTCCGCCGTCTGCCTTTGCAGCTCAGCTATCCGCGGACCCGCTGCTTCAGCATTCGCATTGTCTGTGGCTATCACTTGGTGCATGCGCGTGATTTCGCTCTCGAGTTGACTCGCTCGTGATACCGCACGTTCGACCTCGGTAACTTCTCCAGGTGTCGCAGGTGGTCCATCGGGCGGACTTTCCGGCTTTGGCTTGTCCTTCCCGACCTTTCCGTTGTCGGTCTTCTCCCTGTCGGCCTTCTCCTTGTCAGCCTTCTGCTTGTCGGCCTTCTGCTTGTCGGCCTTCTCCCTGTCGGCCTTCTCCCTGTCGGCCTTCTGCTTGTCGGCCTTTTCCCTGTCGGCCTTCTCCCTGTCGGCCTTCTCCCTGTCGGCCTTCTCCCTGTCGGCCTTTTCCCTATCGGCCTTCGCC
Organism: Oleoguttula sp. CCFEE 5521; assembly: GCA_036872775.1. Lineage (NCBI taxonomy): Eukaryota > Fungi > Ascomycota > Dothideomycetes > Mycosphaerellales > Teratosphaeriaceae > Oleoguttula > Oleoguttula sp. CCFEE 5521. Next base: position 11,153 of record JAVRRP010000680.1, on the reverse strand, counting down.
CTGTCGGTCTTCTCCCTGTCGGCTTTCTCCTTGTCGGCCTTCTGCTTGTCGGCCTTCTCCTGGTCTGTGCTAGGCTGCGACTCAGGGTTGGGACGCTGCTGTTGGACACGATCCTGTTTGCGGACCGCAGCCTCGTTGATTTTCGACGTTGCCCTCTTATCAGACACTGAGGCTTGCTGGCCGTGCTCGCGAGCGACCTCGAGCTTGCTGTTGGCCTCATTGACATTGCCAGCGTTTAAGGACTTCTGAGCCTCGCCAATCCCAGCAGCCTGATTGTTCAGCTGCTCAGAGCCTGACTTCAGATTTGTGCTAGCTTCGTCGAGCAGCTTCCCTTCTTGCTTGAGTTCAGTGGTCTTCTGCTTGGCTTGGTCCCCGCGTTGGTTGGCCTCTCTATCCCTTGCGCGTTCCTTCTTAGCATCTTCCAAATATTTGTCGATCAAGATGCGAGGCCTAGGTTTCTGTTTATCGAGCTCTGCAGCTTTAGCTTCATACTTCTCGGCATTCCCGGTTGCGGTCTTTGCTTCCGTGCGCTCCTGGACTTCAACGTGCGCGGACTTTTGGATTTCATGTTTGTTTTCGAGCGTCTTCTGCTCCGACATGTCGATCTTCTTATCGTGCTGGTAAGAAGACTTTTCATGTTCTTGCTGCGCTTCGTACACTTTTTGCTGATCTGGCTGGGTCGAGCGAATCGGGGACTCTTGGGAGCCCTCATTGTCGGCAAAATATCCAGCATCAAACGGCCTCTCGCCGGTCGTCTGCCAGTGGGTGTTGCCAGGATTGTGTGGGATACGCTCCACCGGTAGGGGCCCTTCACCAGTGGCACGATGAAAGTTCGAGACGGCGTGCGCAACCCGCGCTTGCCCGCGTTCCGTGTAAATGACCTCGGTCCGAGTCCGAGTCCGAGTACGCCAACGAGTCTTCTCGACGGGTACCTCGATGGGAACCTCGATGATCCTTATCTCCGAACTTTTTAGGGCAAGGTGAGCAAATTGCTTTGGCCGCTTGCCCTTGAAATGCCCAATACGCCAACTGATGAACGACGTCAGTAGTGTGCTGTTGCATACGCGGGGAGGGCCCTGCTAGAAGCGTGATGGACGCGAACGTACCCCATAACCCAGTCCTTGAACTTCGTCCATCCCGAGACCTTATTGATACTGACTCCTTTCGAACCTCGCTTCTGAATGCTCTCGCTGGTTCCATCCCAGTTGAAACCGACGCCCAATTGGGCAATGGTGATGTTGTACTTCGCCATCTCTTGGGAGTCCCATTGGTCAGGAGACCTTTCGTCCGCATGACGCCATGGATTACCGCGAGTGAGCTCATCGAAGGGGACGTCGTCAGGGAAGATGTAACCGGCCACAAGGAACAAGTGAGAGTAATCTGGATCTTCCGTCACGTTCATGAAGGTTGGTGACGACTTCGAAGTGCTTGAACCGGTGCCTTGCTTCGGCGCAGGGTCTGAGGATGGCCGACGGGAGTGCAAGGATCCAGTCGCCGTCTCCCGCGATTGCTGTCGGTACGGTTCGCTGGCAGCCCAGCGATACTGGGAGCCATGAAGCAAATGTTCCGTGGTTGGGATCGCGACTGTCTGGTACACGAGAAGATGCAGTATGGCGAACCACTTCCACTTAGCGTTGATGTAGAATAACACCTGCATTGTCGCGATGTGGCGACGACACTTGCAAGGCTCTGAACGTGTTCTAGAAGGGCCGACGCAGTGCAGTCACTCTGGTGAAAGTGGCGTGGCGACAGCGCTCCAACCAGTATGTTGTGCTCGTGCGGTGTGGATGAGTGTGTCCGAGCGAGTGACTGTGAGCGCGTGCGTCGACCAGCACGAGCGGTAGCGCAGTCCTTCCACTGAGGTGTCGTGGTTTTACGCGCAGCAGAACTTGATGCGTCAAGATGGGCAGAACGTGTAGGAGGGGAATAGAGGAGAGAGGGCAAGGCACTTGATAATAGGTTTGCACTCGCGGAAACTGCGGCAAAGGAAAAGCATGTGAAATTGTATCGACCATGGTCGTGGTCTACTTACATTTTGTTGACGTCCTGACAACCTTGGAGTCGGGAGGATTTCATACAGTAACGGTTTGTCGCGCATGCGGAACGTGCCGACTACACCAATAATCGCTCGAATCCGTTGCTGCATCGCTCCGAGGATTTCACGTAGATTGGAGCTCCCTCGAACGGCGGCCGAGCCTAGAGCGGAATCATCCAAGACTGTTCCAGCTCCGATCTTGCTTCGGCGATTGATGGAGGTTCGCGGGACTCTATTTCCGCGCATGCGAAGCTTCGCCAGAGTAAAAGGCGGTGTTTGTGCTATCCGGTGATCAAGTTCGGACGAGCATCTGCTCCTGGCCCGGCAATCCTGTATTTGCCATGGGCAGGAATGTCATGCATTGGCCAGCAGAATAGCCTGCGGTATCGATGGCTAGTGCATTCAAGCGGCTCACTGATGGCGAAGACTTGCAGCCGACCAGAGCTGATGGCCCGAATGCCGGGAGCGACAGGCTGAAATCGACACGAAGACATGACACAGTATTTCTCGGTACGTGCCTTAGCATCGTGTCGCCGTAGTCGTGAACTCCAATCCGGTGTCTGCCGGCACCAGTCCTGGGCGGCGGTCATCCATCAAAATGCGCCTACTGTGTGGTCCACTTGAAGATGCAAATCGCCTTCGCAGACGTATGTACCCCACATTGGACCACCACGCTCATTGTACACCACTGGAATCCAATTCCCCAAGCGCCTCCGTAGACTTAGATACAACCTCAGCAAGACCCTTTGTCGCAGCCGCAGCTCCCGGCCCCGCCTCGCCAGCCCAGTAATAGAAGCCACGTCGTGCAATCTCAGAGATATGATCCGGCAGGTACAGCGCGGCAGCAATGGAGGTCATGGCTACAAACAGAAATAGCACAGAATCTACAGCATCGCGTTAGTCCATGCATCAACCATACGGATCTGCGTGTGGGTTTCCCTACTGAAGATGAACCGCTCCGTCGGGGTGAGCATATATAGCGCAAACGTGACCTCATACTGGTACTTCTTCTTCTGCACCCATTTCGCGAAGTCTGTAGGCTGGGAGAGGAGGAAAGCAATGGCGGAGACGGAAAACAGCCCAAGAATCGTATATGTCAAGGTTGCGTGGTCCGAGAAAGCCATGATGAAGTGTACGACCAGCAAGACTCGGGGAGGGGAACAAATTGGGCCGGTCGTAGGAAGCCGGGAGGATGCTTCAGGGAGCTACCTCGAGAGTCTGTGAATCGGTGGGTGTACTGAGGGGATGGCGAAGTAAGGTGAAGTTGACTTCGCGTCAGGAAGCATCGCGTTTCGGCTCGGCTCGGCTCGGCTGCAAGATGAAGCCGATCGTTCCGTCACAAGCCGTCACGGTATGGTACACGGTACACAAGGAACCAGGAACAGCATTGAGATGTGAGTGTAGCCAAGACGGCATCGACTCGATGCAAGTCAGGCCAGTCGTACGAGCACTCTTCGCGTCGCTACATTCTGCTACTGCGCCAAATAGACTCTATCATCAATGCTCCATCCTCCTCGAAAAGGCCCTCCCACCTCGCCGCAAGATCACCGAAGATGAGATCTCCGAGGTATTCCTCAAAGGCTCCGGCCCAGGTGGTCAAAAGATCAATAAGACCTCGTCAGCGGTGCAGCTGAAACACCTGCCTACTGGCATCGTAGTCAAATGTCAAGAAACCCGCAGTCGTGAGCAGAACCGCAAGTTTGCCAGGCAGATTCTTGGGGAGAAGCTTGATGAGATCGAGAAGGGTGGCGAGAGTCGAACTGCCATCAAGGCGGAGCGGGCGAGGTCGAAGAAGGCGAGCGCTGACAAGAAGACGAGGCGGAAGTATAAGAAGCTAGCGGAGGGCAAGGAAGCGGTGGTTGGCGATGCTGAATTTGTGGATGCTGCGGCAAACAAGACTACGCAGAGCGAGCCCATCGAAAAGTCCGTGGCTACCAGGATCGAAGTCCCTCAGCCGTAGATCAAGCCCGGAATATGTGCCTGCGCTGCCCCAGAGATTCCCAACCTCCCAATGCTTCGACAGTGTGATCTCAACTCGCGTCTACCAAGCCGTATGAGACTCATCCACCACCGCAGTGTCACGGGAAAAATGCAAGACAATAGAGTGTCTGTTGCTGTCGTGAAAAACGTAGCTTCAGCTCGCGGCGCGGCTGATAGCACCACAAGAAGGCCATCGAAGATGGGCAAAGCGGGAGATCAAAGAACGCGCGCTTGCGAGCCTGCATCAAGCTGCGTTTGTTGCATTCGTGCGATGCGAAGGGCAATGGCCTAATCGCTCTCCAAGGCTTCCGATGGAATCGTGCTGCTATCCACTGCACCGCGAGCACTTGTCTGTCGCTAAGACACACTTGAGAGCGCCGGGCGCTGTCACATGTCTTGAGCTCAATAACGGTGCGTCTCTCCAAGGTGGTCCACTGTACATTTCATCGTTGCAGCGTGACACATGACAGCGTTGGAGAGGCTGAGTCGATGTTGAGAGACATCGTTCCTTCCTCCAAGAGATAAGTCTCACGCGTGGCTTCCCACAATACGCGACTCGATGTTAATACGGTACAACGACGGGCTTCTTTGTTCACAACAATCTTATACCTACATGCCGACTGTAACATATACTCACACCATCACTTGCGATCCCTCAGTGACCTCTTCTACTACCATCACTACTACTACAACATTCCATAAGCAAACATGTCAGACCTCAGCGGCATCCGCGAGCAGATCATCGGTCAGTGTGCACTGTTTTCCATTCATTCCATATACTGACTATCTGTTGAAGCAAACGCAAGAATCATGCTCTCCACCTCAGCCACGTTCACTGCCAACTCCAGCACCACCCTCACGACTAGCCCAGGGGAAATTGCCGTGGTTGTCTTCGGCCAAGACAAGTACATCGCCGCCGTAATGGTCGGTCTCACGCCCGCAATCGAGAGTATCGAGTGCGCCACGCCCGAGCTGGCAATGCGGAAGCTGTTCACCACGGTCTGCGAGGTACTTGCGCTTCACATCCCGAAGGTAAGCTACCACACCCTACCATTCAAATCATGTGCTAATCGAAGACAGCTTGGCGTTCACCAACGCGCTGTACATGGAGGAGGGTGCTTTGATGATGATCTGATTGTGGAGAGGTTGAAGAAGAATTGAGTTGAGGTGCTGATGTTGCTAGGACGGGCTGTCAATGAACCACGGAGAGAACAAGCGTTCGGAGAATGATAGCCGGTAGTACAGGAGACGATGTGCTACCTACCACCATGCCTCATCATCTCCGTAATGTACTCGTCCGCACCCTCTACCTCCTCCGCAGGATCTTCCCAGCCCCATTTCACGAGCTTGTTACCTACACACGCCTGCAGATATTCCGCGCCAACGTCATCCTCTCTCCACGCCAGCTGAGTGACATGTGCTGCTCTACGCCCAGGTAGATCAAGTGCTGTCAGCTCTCTGCCCGCCCGAAGAGAGAACAGCTGCACTTTGTTGTCCGCTCCTATCTTTGTAGCCGCAGCTACGAGACCTCTAGAAGATACGGACATCGTGAGTGTCGTGGTCTCATGGAGCAAGGAAAACGATAGGAGAGCATTACCTGACTTGTTCGGCCGGAAGCGAGTATCATAGAGGCTTAGTCGGCGATTCGACGCGACCAGCAGCTGAGTGCTTCCACTTCGCGGTACTGTCTGCAACGCAGTGATTTGTGCACCGTGATTGAAACGATCTCGCTTGTTGTCGGAGTTGCGTGTATCCCACAAGAGCACAGTCTTGCCCGTACCTGCGGCGATGGTGCTTGCGTCAAGCCAGTCCACCGAACGAGTCTCTGCTAGCCCGCTGAGAGACTCTCCTTGATCATGCTCCATACACGGTAGGTTTGTGACGCCCTGTGTAGCAGCAATGGCCATCGAAACCGGATTGAGAGGGTTGATAACACACTGCCACAATGGATCGCCATCGCGGTTGATCGTACTGATTCGGGCGGCTGTATGGAATTGGGTGGCTTCCACGTAGACATTGTCCCTCGAATGGTCCGTCAGCAACACCAACATTTCCGGGTCTTTCGCCGGCCAGACAGACGTCGATACTATACGCTGAGCTCTGAGGAACGACCACGAATCGGTATCGCGCGGCTCTGGGGAGATACGAGGTTGGAGCCAGAAATGATCAAGACGGCCTGAGATATTCCACGGACTCCCGTAAAGAGCCACATTCGCTCCGAAGCCGAGTGCAGCATATGCACCATTGAAGGTCGGGTGTATGGCAAACAGAGAAGGAATTCGTACTTCGACGTCCTGTCGGGTCAAATGCGATACTTGGATCCTGTCCACACTGGCCTGACATAGCCCAGGCCCAGGCGCAGTACCTGTCTCGCGCGATAGGAGCCCACCATAAGTGGCATCGCTTAGGATCCTCGATCGTTGAATCGTCTGAGCGGCTTGCTTCTCCCGGAATTGATGGTGCAGCTTACGCTTCTTGACGGCATCTTGTTCGTGCTTGACATTACTTTTCGAATACCTGGCGTTGGGTGGTACTGCAGCGTCCGGTTGAATCTTGAAGTACTTCTTTTTCTCCACATCTGTCAAGCAATAATGTTAGCATCTTCTCTCCTGACTGTACGATGTTTCTTGCGCTTCTGTATGCTTAGTCGTGAGTGCAATCAGACCCCACCATGTGGCCGCGAGACCATAGCTCTCACAGAAGTCGGGAATATCTCGTGTGCCGTACGAAGGCAATGGAAAGATGCTTAAGAAGGGCGGATCTGCGGAAGAGAGACGCTTACCGTAGTAGTAGCCTGGAAGACTGCCCACATTCATTTTGGGCAGACACAGCTACTTCGAAATCTACGTGCATTGTCGAGATCGGGTGCTGGACTATTGCGCGATGTAAACTGTGATCGGGCAGATCGAGGTTCCATCTGAATGGCAAGAGCGAGCGATACTGAAGTTTGGGCTTGGCATGATGACTAAGATCGAAGACGGAGTAATTGTCTATGAGAGCCGAGGCGGCATCGTCATGATCATACTGCTGTCGATCAGCATGAGCGAACTCACAGGAAATCTGAGTATCTACGATTAGTAGGTAAAACATCAAGACTCAACTTTCATCACCACTACTCCCTGTACCTCTTTCATCTGTCGATGATCTCGCAATTCCGGACTCGTCCGAACAATATTCGCCACCGGATAGCACAAATGACTTCTCTTCTAAGTACCAACGGCAGCAATGGGACCGCAGCGCACAGTGGTCAGACTTTCAGCATCCGCGATCTACCCAAGAGCAACACTTTCACAAGCAATCTCCCACCTGACGACCTGTATCCAACGCCACAAGCATCTCACAGCGCGGAGCGACAGAAGCTAGGTCCACGACTAGTGAAGAGCGCAGCCTATACATACGTTCGCCCGGATACTTTTCCGAAAAGTGAGCTCATCGGGGTCTCGAAAGCAGCACTGCGCGACCTTGCCATCAACCCGACTTCGGTCGAGACGGACGACTTCAAAGACACAGTCTCTGGTCGGAGTATCATCACGTTAGATCCCGATACTGAGCCGAGAGACGGCGACATCTATCCTTGGGCTCAATGCTATGGTGGCTACCAGTTCGGCTCTTGGGCCGGCCAGCTCGGTGATGGCAGAGCGATCTCGCTTTTCGAGACCACGAATCCTTCGACAAGTACTCGCTACGAGCTCCAGCTCAAAGGTGCAGGCAAGACGCCCTACTCCCGTTTCGCAGACGGCCGTGCCGTCCTTCGCAGCAGTATCCGCGAGTTCATCGTCAGCGAAGCTTTGCATGCTCTCAAGATCCCCACGACCCGGGCGCTGTCACTGACAGTCGCACCTGAGGCCAGAGTCAGGCGAGAGACTGTCGAGCCGGGAGCGATCGTGGCACGCTTCGCGCAGTCTTGGCTGAGACTCGGGACGTTCGACCTCGCTCGATCTCGTGGAGACAGGGATTTGGTACGCAAGCTAGCAGACTATGCCGCCGTCCATATCTTCGGCGGATGGGATCAGCTTCCTGGTATTGCAAAATCCAAGGAAGACACAGACGTACTCTCGTCTGCCCCCGGCCTGCCAAAAGATGATCTTGAAGGTTCAGCGGAGCATCAACAAAACCGCTACGCGCGCCTTTACCGCCACGTAGCCTGCCTCAATGCTCGCATGGTAGCCAGCTGGCAAGCATACGCATTTACCAACGGCGTGCTGAACACAGATAACACGTCCATCATGGGCCTCTCAATCGACTTTGGCCCCTTCGCCTTTCTTGATAACTTCGACCCGAACTACACACCCAATCACGACGACCATTCGAATCGATACGCATACAAGAATCAGCCAAGCATCATCTGGTGGAACTTGGTACGGCTTGGAGAAGCATTGGGCGAGCTGATCGGCGCAGGCGACCGCGTTGATGACCCTGAGTTCGTAGAGAAAGGTGTAAGGGAGGACTTCGCACCCGAGCTTATCAAGCGAGCTGAGAATCTGATTGACGCAACGGGCGAAGAGTATCGTGGCGTCTTCATGGCTGAGTACAAGCGGCTGATGACGCTTCGACTGGGGCTCAAGACAAGCACGGAAGCGGACTTCAAGGAGTTGTATTCGGAGCTCTTGGATACTCTGGAGGCGTTGGAGCTGGATTTCAACCACACGTTCCGTCGACTGTCATCTATCACCATCGCCCAATTTGAGTCGGAGGAGCAGCGGAAAGAGATTGCCGGGTTGTTCTTCCACCACGAAGGTCTCTCGTCTCTCGCGGGTGATGATCAAGCAGCACGAACACGTATCGCTACTTGGCTTGGCAAGTACAGAGAGCGCGTAGTTGAAGATTGGGGCTCCGAATCTACTATGGAAGAAGAGCGACTGAATGCCATGAAGGCCGTTAATCCCAAGTTCATTCCCCGGTCTTGGGTACTGGACGAGATTATCGAGCGAGTAGAGAAGAAAGGCGAGAGAGAAGTACTGGAACGCGTGATGGAGATGGCGCTCAACCCCTTCGCGGAATCTTGGGCCGGAGATGCCGCGGAAGAGGAGCGATGGTGTGGCGATGTGCCGAGATACCAACGAGCGATGCAGTGTTCATGCAGCTCGTGATCGGATACCAACCACGCGTCTGCATCGTGGACTGATGTGTCGACTGCAGGCGTGTATCGGACTCCCAGGGCTGTTGCCATACTGTCATGCGACCGACGTACTTCACTCTGTCGTTTCATCATCGTCCACCAGGAAGTGCGCTACGCTGAAGCAATCAGCGAACGCTCGATACACAGACTGTTGTGCACGAGAAGCACCTTCATGCGAGCTGACGCACTCTGCGCGACCGCACCTCATCGGACACATTTCGATCATGTGGTGAAAAGATCTCAAATCAGCCTCATCTCACCTCCGGTCCTCGACAGGCCCGGCTCTGGGTGCTCGCGACGCTAGTCCAGCGCTTTGTCACGCCGTCGAATCGCCCTTCGGCCATGCAAGCGTGACAGCTCGCTGTGCGGACTTTTGGCTTCTTATGCTACTACCACGCGCATTATTAGTGTCATGATGTATTTGCGGCTTCCATGAGAGAGCTGCCGCTGGGTACTCTCACCACAACGTCACGCCCGCGAGCGAGTCTGAGCCACACCGCTCTCGAAGTTCTCTCAACAAATCAGAAACTGTCCATGCTACCTTCGTCATACCGTGCCCATGTTGAGACGCCTACTGCTTTATCGAGGAAGCATTCTGCTGAGCACTCCCGGCAGAGTCGTCACCGTAGCAGGACAGTCTCGGCCTTACGAGTGTGATGGCTCTTTCAAGCGCGTAGAAGCTGGTCATGCTACTGCCATGCGCACCGTGGCTGTCCCAACACACTTGCCGCTCCGCCGAGAGAGCGCCCTGTTGCGCACTTTCGACGCACCAATTACGCTACTGGAAGACCTTGAGTCTTGCGAGCCTGCGCATCGCCGCTCTCTCAAAACTCCAAGCGCCGCTTACGCCGCTCCCATGCGCACCATCGCCGTCATTACATCGCTCGCTGCCACTTTGAGAGGGCGATCTTTCGAGCTTGCTCGGTACGCCGCCGAGAAATCCTCATTCTTGCGAGCCTCAGCATCTCCGCGCTCTCGGTAATTGGAAGGCTGCTTATGCTCCTACCGTTCGCGCCGCATGTGTCACTATGGTCCTGTAGCGTCCACGAGAGAGCGGGCCTTTGCGAACTACACATCTCGCAGCGCACTATGTCTCTCCGTGTTGCATTGGCTAGATAGTTGACTGTTGCAGTCTACCTGGTAGATGCTCAAGCAACGAGCGTTTGCCATGGAGAGCATACGACACATCGTAAACAACGACCGTACCACAGGAGTGACATGCACTCTCACGGAGGTGATGTCCTCGTATCGACACTTGCAGCGTACATGATATCACCACAAGCCATCAGTGAGAACCATCGAGAAAGACTCTCGAGATCATAGTTGTACACAGGCCTATCGCTAGAATACCCTACTAGCCCTTCGCTTCAATCTCCCCCAAACGACGTTCCGCTTCCCTCTCGCCCTTGTCCCAATGCTATGCTATTGCAACACCTCCACCAGCCTTCCCATATACTCCGTCATGAAGCTTTCAGTATGAAAACTATGCGCCTGCCCATGCTCATGCACAAGATTGTGCGCCAACTCATGACAAAGCGTTACAAACCAGTAAACAAGCGCATTGTCCATCTGTCCCTCTTCGAATACCCTAAGATTGCAGAATATCGATTGCCGGGAGTTGAAGGCTATGCCGGCGCCGGAGGGCTCGTAGTAGATATTCAGCGTCCTTTCATCGAGACCAAAGATCTGCGCGCAGGTGCGCAGGAGGGCGGAGAAGGCTCGAATCGACTCTTCATGCTCACCGACAAAACGATCCTTATTCGGCGTGCTCCGCGATACGAATACACCCATGTTCGTCCCCAGCCCGGTGGAATTCAGTCTCACGATATCCGTCGCAGGCGTCGAATCACAGTATGTAGGCGTCTCAGTCGCCAGATCTTTCCTCGTTGCAGGCGTAGCCAACGCTGAGCTGTCGAACGGCCGTGTGGCGGCTATGGCATCTCTGAGAGCTTTCTTCTCGGTGGAGGGGACTAGAGCGTTTGAGGTGTTATGCTGGGAGCTGTTGAAGCCGAGTTGCCG
>JAVRRP010000679.1:0-14934 GCA_036872775.1 Oleoguttula sp. CCFEE 5521 | reverse complement strand
TCGACTTCTCCATTCGCAACACCAGCCTCGCCCTAGCCAACTCCCTCCGCCGCGCCATCCTCGCCGAAATCCCCACAATAGCCATAGACCTCGTCACAATCACCACAAACACCTCCGTCCTAGCAGATGAGTTCATCGCGCATCGACTAGGCTTAGTCCCACTGAGTGCAAAGGATGTAGACAAATTACAGTACTCCCGCGACTGCGACAACTGCACGGACTACTGCGAGAACTGCTCTGTGGTGCTGACACTAGACGTCGAGAACCGCACCTCGGACGAGCACATCCACGTCTTCGCCAAAGACCTCTTCCTCTCCTCGCAATCCGGCTACCGTCCTCACAACACCCTCCACAACAGCGCCACCACCGACGACCTCCCCGAAATGGGCACCCCAATCTGCAGTGACGAAGACCGCAACGGGCCTTTAATCTGTAAGCTCCGCAAAGGCCAAGCGCTGAAGATCAAAGCCGTCGCGAAAAAGGGCATAGCGATCGAGCACGCGAAATGGGCGCCCACAGCAGCTGTAGGATTCGAGTACGATCCCTGGAATAAGCTGAGGCACACGCAATACTGGTACGAAGTCGACGCGAAAGAAGAGTGGCCTCTGCCGGAGAAAAACGGCCAAATGGAAGCACCACCTCAAGAAGGCGAGCCCTTCGACTACAACGCCGAGCCCCGCGCTTTCTACTACAATCTCGAATCCATCGGCACCATGCCTCCCGACGCGATTTTCCACAACGGCATCAAAGTGCTGCAGCAGAAACTGGCTTCTGTCATGACGGTACTGAAAGAGACGAGCGATCCGACGCAGCCGAACGAGTTTGATAACGCGGCTAGAGGCGGGCAGAGCCCGGATATGAATGGCATGGGGACTGCTTATGGAGGGCAGAGCGCGTATGGCGGGAGAAGCGCTTATGGAGGACCTGTTGGCGGGGATATTGGGGGCATGACACCGGGATATGGGGGGCAGAGTGCTTATGGGGCTGGGGGGATGACGCCAGGGGCTATGCCTTATGGGAGTAGAGGCTACTAGTTGACGTGAACCGGGAGCTTTGGAGGCTCGCCGGAGCGAGATGCTGCCAAGCACGCAACATTGAAAAGAGGAGTCCGCGCTCAGGGCTACTGTGCCGAGATGTGCAGGCCTCTGATGGGATCAGGCGTTTCCGACGCTGATCGCGATTGACACGAGTCCTGAGAGTCCTTCTGCCCGTGCGCGGCGGATGCCCATATACGACCCGAGACGCAGCGATCAAGACATGCATTACGTGAGGTGTGCATGTTCGCTTCGCACATACTACGCGAGCTGCCAAGTAGCCTATGGGCGCAGGTGTCATTCAAGCGCCAGAATGAAGACCATGGCTGCTTCGCGGACCAAACAGAGCCACCGTTGCAGTGAGCTATGGGATGATGCAGGTGGTGATTGCGAGCCTTCCGTTGGATTGCGTGGGGGTAACCTATCCGGCAGCTTGCTTTAACTATAGGAGGCGCGGTAGGAAGTGGCAGCATAGCGACAGGAGGAGGTTGGGGGACATATACGTGGATAGAGGAACGTTGTATTCTTAGCACAAGACCGACCTTTCGGCCTGTCAAATATGGCGAATACTGCGTCGATCACCAGCTCTCTCTATTCTCCCTCGTGGCTGCTCAGGCTTCAACCCACAGTATTGCTGCAGCCCTACTATCATCAGCACTGCGGTCGGTAGTGGCAGTGTCTTTTCAGGCCCCTCCGCCCAAAAACCCAGCGTCGCGCATGATGAAATCCTCGTCTCCGTCTCGTCTCCGTCGCCGCAGACTCCGTAATTGCGGAACTCGCCCTGTCCGTGTGAGTCTCGCGGAATGGCTTCGAAATCTTTGCCGAGTCCAGTGGACTGCTCCAGCTTTGTCATCATCGTCGTGCTGGCGCGTCTCGAGGTCGAGATGGTCTTGCGCAGAGACCGAATTGCATCTGGGCTGCATTGATGCGGGTTGTGCCCCAGTAGGCCGCTTTTGTTCTCGCGGGCGCAGGAGATCCCATTTGCGCTTGTCGGCCATGAGCAATACGGGGTAGTCGGCGCACGCCATCCTCCCACAGCGCGATCCCATCTCCCCAGACCCTCTCCCATGCCAATTCCATCCCAGCACCCATATCCTCTCAACTCCCCAACACCTCCGCGGCTTTCTTCTCAACCCAATAACCCCGTTCCGGCCTCCGCAGCTCCCTCATGTCCTCCGGCGACAATTTCTGATCCACTTCACTCACATCCACCAGCTCCTTCACGGCGAAGATCTTACCTGCCACGTCGGGGGAGACGGGATGGTAGACTGTGCGGAGGCGTTTGTGTAGGCCTAGCGATTTGAGGATGCGGAGGTTGTTGCTGGGGAGGCCGATGGCGGAGCGGAGGAGTGTGATGCGAAAGTATTTTAGGACGGCGGATGAGGGGGTGGACATCGTGGGTGTAGTGAGCGCGTAGAGAGAGGTTGTAGCTGTTGTGTGTGCTGGTTGGTGGAGCGGTGTCGTGAATGTGAGGATGAAGTATGCTGTTGGACTTTCGAGTCGTGCATTGAACGTCGGCTCCATCTTGACCTCGACCTCGACCAGACTAGGACATTTTTGATATACTCACATCACGACCGACGCACGCGCTCAGAAACACACCAGAGGTACAAGGGTATCTGATACGACCCTCGATATGACCGCGCAAAGTACTTGTCGCACGCGACACGTATAACACCCTCTCCTCGCCCATACCCACACCCCCTCCCCTACCACCCAACATGAACGACCCTCCTACCCCGGACATCTCCCGCCTCGCCGAGCTCCTCAAGTCTCCCGACGACCTCGACAAGCTCCCCTCCCTCCGCGCCGAGCTCACGCGAAAGAAAGCCGCCATAGACGGTCAGCTCAAACTCGGCCTCAAAGAACAGCTGGAAATCACTTCCAATGGCATGTCCAGTATCACTTCCGGCCAGACGATCGTCGCCCAGATCAAGGAAGAGATGATGAAGATCGATCGGCTGTGCTCTGAAGCCCAAGGCATGATCCGCGATTTCCCTGAAGTGGAGAAGCTGGGGATTATGCAGCGTAACTTCGCGGCTGTGGAGGAGATGAAGGATGCGATTGAGAAGTTTGGACCCGGCTTAGGGGAGCTGGAGGAGTTACTGCGGGAGGACGATGAGGATCTGGAGGGCCAGCCGAATCTGTTGGCGATACACGCCGGTTTGAGCGAACTGAGGGAGGTGCGGGAGCGGGCTATGGAGCAGACCAAGGGCGTGGAAGGGGAGAGTGGATTGGAGTTGATTGAGAATTTGCCGTTGGAAGGTGAGACCACGTTGCGGGATTTCTTTGCGAGACTGGATGATGTGGTGGATTGGTTTGATGAGCATGTTGGGGCCGCGTGTATTAATCTTATCCCGCTTGTGCAGGCGGGGAATAATGGGCTAGTAGTCCGACTGGCATTGGTCATCGAGGAGGAGGAGAAGAAGGACCGGCAGGCGAAAGCATTGCAGGACGCGCAGAGGGAGTTCCAGGATGTTGCGAGCAGATTCAAGAGTATCAATGTTGGGCAGAGAGAACTTCGCGGCTACAAGAAGAAGTTTCTGCAAGCGATCGAAGCGTCTGCAGCGGCACAGTTCGAGCAGGTGCAGCAGGCATTCCTCGATGACCCAGACAAGATGGAGAAGGCCTGCCGCTGGTTCTTTAATGATCTCAATACTGTCAAGCTGGGGATGGTGGATCTGATGCCCAAGAAGTGGAAGATCTTCAAGACGTATATCAACATCTACCACAAGCTTATGCACGACTTTCTCGTGGCGCAGCTAGACAATGCGGAGATCACGCCTGTGCACATGCTGGCTATACTGACTTGGGTGGGCAAGTACCACACTAAGATGTCACGACTAGGCGTGAAAGAGGACGAGCTACGACCACATATCATCGACTCCCGAGAAAGCGACCTTGTCCGCGACTACCGCACTCTCATCACCAAAGCAGTCCAAGAATGGATGGACCGCATGGCCACAACCGACCGACAAGAATTCCTCTCCCGCGCAGACAGCAGTCTCGACCAGAACGGCGACGGCCATTTGCACACCAAGTCCCTGGGAGACATGTGGACCATGCTACGCGAGCAGCTCGCCGTAGCTCAGTCCTCCGGCCGTCCGGACGTGGTGGAAGGCGTCGTCGAAAGCATGTACATCGCCCTCAAGCAACGCCAACAAATGTGGGAACGACTAGTCGACGACGAAGCGCGGAAATTCGAGTCCGGACAACTCGGACAAGAAGCCGTGAGCTCATTCCACGACTGGCTGGTAGCTATCGCGAACGATCAGATCACTAATATTGACGATGACCCCGCGACTGGCACGCCCTCATTCCTTTCGCGCTTCAGAGCAGACTTCGAACCGCTCGTCAGTCCCGCCTACGCCATCAGCTCCACAACCGAGCACGAAAGCTTGTCGAACGCCTACGTCGACCTGTCAACGCACTGCCTCGCGCTCTTCGCCAAAACAATCTTCAACGTCGACTTCCGCAGTATCATGCAGGATTTCTTCACGCCGCTGTGGTATAGCAAGGCCTGCATGGCGCAGATCAACAGCACATTTGAGGACTACTTGAACGACTATACGGCTGTCTTTCACCCTTCGCTCCGGGATATTCTTATTGAGGAGCTGGCTAACGAGCTCCTCGCGCGCTATCTCAGCGCGGTGCATAACAAGAACGCGAAGTTCCGGCGCGCGGACCCGTATACGTCGAAGATGACGGAAGATGTGAAAGGCGTGTTCGCTTTCTTTGGACAGTATGGAGATGCGTTTGAGGTTGTCAAGCAGAAGTGGCGGGCTGTGGAGTTGTTTGAGAATTTGTTGTCAGCGCCCAAGGGACAGCCGGTCGTGGAGGCTTATGGCAGGTTGAAGGAGGTTTATTGGGATGTGCAGATGGGGTGGATAGAAGCCGTGCTCAGAAGTCGAGATGACTTCGAACGAGCGATGCTTGCGGGTGTGAAGGCTAGGGCGGCGGAGATGAGTGGAGAGAGGGGGGCGGAGACAGTGATGAGTAAGGTCAGGTAGTGGGGAGAGATGGGGAGTAAGAAGTGTCTGGGTTAGCGAGGCGTTGTGGAGTAATCGATGGGGCCAAGTCTTTGTGATGCTAACCTCTACTTGATTTTTCCTAATGGCGTGCCTTTCATTCGCCTATCTTAGCTGCCAGAGCGGCAAGAATTCTAGACTGTTCGGCTTCGTCGTTGGTAATTTTGGAGAGTCACGTGATGCTGCTGTACTTTCTCGGCAAGTTCCGATCATCCCCGACCCCGAGCTTCGTCCATTGGCACCTCAAATTACAACGAAGCTATCTCGACATCAGCACTCACCATCTCATTACACCCACAATGCTCGCCAGCCGTGTCGCCGCCCGAAGCGCCCGCGTGGCAGCGCCGCGCCTCGCGCAGACTCCGCTCTGCGCACGAGGCTTCGCCGATGCCAAAGCCAGTGCGGATACGAAGCCTCCTGTCGCGCTGTTCGGGCTCGATGGAACGTACGCAAGTGCGCTGGTATGTCTACGCCGCACAGCGAGAACGATAGATGTTCTGTGAGAAAGTGACATGGACTGACGAGTTCAATGCACAGTACACCGCGGCCGCGAAATCCTCTGCGCTCGACCCGGTCTCCAAAGCCATGGACAGCCTAGCCGCGACGTTCAAACGCGACCCCAAACTGCACGCCATTCTCACGGCGCCTACGCTCTCCGTCTCGGACAAGAAGCAGATTGTCGCTGAGCTGCACAAGTCCACTGGCGTGACTGATAAGACGAAGACGCTGGATAACTTCTTGGACACGCTTGCTGAGAACAACCGGCTCAGCGTGCTTGATGGCGTGACGGAGAAATTTGGCCTGTTGATGAGTGCTTCAAGGGGAGAGGTTGAGTTGACTATCACGAGTGCGGCGCCGTTGGATCAGAAGGTTGTGAGGCAGTTGGAGGCCGCGATTAGTAAGAGTCAGTATGTGGGGCAGGGGAAGAAATTGAAGGTTGTGCCGAAGGTATGTTGCTTGTACTGGTTTTGGAGTGTACGAGTCGTGGTTGCTGACGTGATGCGTGTAGGTCAACCCGGACATCAAGGGCGGCTTGGTGGTGGAGATTGGCGACCGCACGATTGACCTTTCGGTCTCGTCGAAGATTGCGAAGATGAACAAGTTGCTGCAGGATACGCTATAGAAAGGAGCAGCTGAAGGGGGCAGCTCATCGCACGACAAGATTTCTATGCTGTGGGAGATACTCCAATGCATGACTACATCCCCTCATGCATGTATATACTAGTACCTTGACCATTCCGAGAGCCTTCTGCCTGCTTCATCGAACCGTCAAGGCCTATTGCGTCATGTCTGATTCTCAATCGTACTTCCGCTTTTCCACGAGTCCGATGCGTGTGTGATGCTCTGTCCAGCTTGACTGCGCCAGCGAATCGCTGTATCGCTGTATCTGTGAGAGTCCAGTCTCCAACTCGTAGTCACGAACGAGACTGCTTCTCGCTCATCTTTCTTCCTGTCGTGCACGCTACCTTCTGTGCCATAAATGTATCGTTCCTCGTCCGGTGCCGGCTTGGCACACCTGCCGCACTCTCGCGTCCATCTCCCTCTGGAAGAGATTGGCGATATTACTCTTCCTCCACAATTTCAAGGATCCAGCTCGACCTCGCCTGTGCCGCATCATTATAGGTAAGTATACGTCTCTGTCTACTGTAGGTTTCCTTCCGCGCTCTCACGATGTCGCCTCCCGCGCTCTCGTGCGTCGATCCTCCCGATGTTGCGGCGCGAACTTTGTCACTCCTTCACCGCGTCTCCAACGAGACAGCGCGTTGTGAGTCAATAGGTGATCTGCAAGATTCCCCGTTTACTTAATCTATTGCACTCGAGGCTGTTTGTTGAGTCACGACCTATAAGCTAATGTGCTTGCTCACCATATAACGCGCAGCAATCAGCCACTCGACGAATATACAACGCACTTGCCTGATTACACGAGCCGCCACTCTTCGACGAGCACTTCCACAACCATCATGGCGACACGACACAGATACCAGAGACTCGATGCTCGACAGATGTGCAGCGTCGAACCAGCTGAGCTGGCAAGCTACCTACGAAAGCACTTGCTCGAAGCTCCTGATACCGAGATCATATCGAGCAACCTACTCCAGTCTATCGCCCTCGAAGCCATCCCGCCTCGTATCTACAGGGTCTGGCTCTCGGTATGTCCAGACGCGAATGCTATCGCGGCAGGACTACGCCAAACGCACTCTGTGTCCTGTCGTGTATCGGCTCTCAAGGAGTTCACACGCCGGTTCCGGACTGAAAAGGTCACTCAAGTATGGCAAGCCTTAGGTTGGGCGACTGAGATCGTGGAGATGATGTCGAAATGGAGTGTCAACGAGGTGAAGGCGTTTTGTCGGGCTGTGCGTCTCAGTGGGACTGCACTTATGGGCCGGCAGGAGAGACAGCTGCTTGTAGACGAGCTCATGAGCGTCCTAATTCCGGATGGAGAGGAGCCTTCGGAGGTCAGAAATCCGGACAGCCGACCTTTGCTAGTCTACTATGCGCAAATGGTTTCCGCCTGCACATCCGCTTTCATACAGCGCTGGAGAGATCAGGGTAGACAGCCGGCCTTGCAGATGAGGAGACTCCTCCAGACTCAACCTTTGTTGTGCAAGCAGTGGTGCTTGGATCTGGTTCGCGAAGGCAATCCCGACATTGGAGAATACTTGCCAGTGCTCGAGAGTGCAATGCTGCAACCCTCCAGAGACGATCACTCCGTCACGGAGAGCATGTCGTTTGCAGTCGAGGTGCTCGAAGTCGCGCTTGCGAATGGCTGCTTCCCAATGAATGAGACTATTCTGTGCACTATCGTCGAGAACACAACAAAGCGACTCGCTCGATGGAAATCACATGGCGCAGCTGACGTACACGGGCAGGCGACCTCGAGTTCGAGGCGACGCACAGTTTCGAATTCTTTCACGACACGGGCTCTTGAAGTGTTGAGCAAAGCTTTACAGCAGCAAGCGGCTAAGAGTTCAGCGGTCACCATCAGGTATTCTGAGTTTATTTCCAACCTAGCGTTACTGTACCATCGAGATGGCCTAAATGCAACGTCCAATCTGACGACTGTGTTGCGAGCAGCAAAACTTGCATCGCACGAAGGGACACAGTGGTTGGCTGAACCTTTACGCGAAGCGCCACCTGGTAAACGATATGATCTACTCAGGTGGCTTCTCCTCAATGTGTCGAACTACAAGATCGATCTTGGTGCGCGTGCAGTTGCACCGAGTGCTACGCCTGAGTTTCATCCGCTGTTGTTCGAGATCCTACCGCCGACCGATGCACTCGACTTCCTCGACACACTGCTACGACTCCGCTTGCAAATGAGGATCCCAGGACCCATGCGAGCCTCAGATGATGCTGCTGCGATCAACACGGGTCTCTTGAGACTCTCGATAGGAGGGACTGCATTGACGAGTGTCACATCAGCGCTCGAGCACATCTCCCGCTGTCAGAAGAAGGCCCAGACAAGCCGAGATGCACCTGTCCGAGCCTTCTGGGTGGAAGCCGCGTTCCGGTTCGCCGCACTGTCTCGCTCACCTGACACGCTCAACGAGACGCTGCTCTGGGCTCGGAGGTTCAATAATGATCCCCTCACCGTCAAGCAAGCGTATGGCATGGACGTCATGTCTGGTAGGCATATGGTTGAGTGTCTCTCGGGATTGCCGGACCGCGCTGAAGCTGATGTCGTGCACACCGAAGTAGCGCAGCAGCTCGAGAAGGCCAACAAGACGCTTCTCTTCGTTCTGGACACGGCGATCATGTGCCAGAAAGACCCTGCATTTCATGCCAGCGCATGGAAGCGCTCGCTGCGGTTGATGATCGGTAACGTCGTCCAAACCCGAGTGCAAAGAACACACTTTCTCGTGCGCCGGAGGGGATGGACCAACGCTGCTGTCTACGGAACTGTGTGGCAAGACACTCTTGACACGCTGATCAAGGCCGAGGAAATTTGCCTGGTTGAGGAGAATGCAGCTTTGGAAATGCATGAGCCAGATGGGCTGACGCACCCGATCCTGGTCACAGATGGTGCGGCCAAGGCGGCGACACTGCGTTTTTTGGACGAGCTCGCATCCGCGCGAGACCAGCTCTGGCGCACACACCGCATCAAGTTGAACGCTAATACACTCGAGCTTCGGGATCCGTGGCCGCAAGGGTTGCCGGTTCAGTGCTTGAAAAAGTTCATTTACAAAGGTGACATCCATGATGATGACATGCCGTTCTTGAGCAAGCGGCTGCGCAGCGTAGTCTTTCCCGACCCACGGCTCGTGCTAGGGGACCTGCCGCAGAATAAGGAAATCGCCTCTGCTATTGGAGCCTTTGTCGAGAACTACAAATGTACTCTGTGCGAATATGTACGAGGAGTTCCCTCGCTGCGTGACTCCCGAATCTTGGAGGCGTGGCAGTACGCGCTATTGCGTCTGAGTGATCGCATGACACCTTTGGAAGCCCGCTTGTACTGGAATGGAGTGTTTCACGATTCGCAAGTCGACGTGCCCAAAAGCTGGCTCGATCTGCCTGCTCCAAAATGGCCTCGAATCCCGGATATTGATGACGCGAATGAGAATATGAGTGAATGGAATCCGTTGCAAGAGCCGCAGAGGCCAGAGTCGCCCAAGCGAGTACTTTTGGCCATCATCTTGGACGCTATAACGAGCCATTTCTCGAACTCGGTCAGTCGCCACCAGACTGGTATCACTATCTTCAGCTTTTCAGCGCCGACAGTTCCAGTACATCAGGCGACCTCTTTCTGGAGTTTGCATGAGGAGAGCCATTTGCCTAGATATGCAGAAGAGGCTTTCATTGCTACTGGGCTGTTGTATCTTGATAGCCGGGTGAAGTCGGGCTCGAGTCTCTTGAGGAAGCCGTTCCCAAGTGGCGATGTCCTGAGATACCCGGCTGTCTTTCTCGACGAGAGCTTTCTCAACGAGCGCGCGCTGGACACGAACCCCAAAGAGTCATGGGCAAGGGACGTTCTGCGACGGTCCCTACCTCATGTTCCAGCCACCTTGCTGGCTAGATTGGCCGCAACGTTGATGCGGGAACTGCAGGAGAAAGTGGGAACAAAGCCAATCACTGCTTTTGATGTGCTCAAGATGCTGGCATACAGTGATAAGCCCGAGCTTGCATTCGAAGACATCGTCGGGGTGATCACGGATAGGCCTGATGAGAGCTCCTGGCATCGTGTATTACTTCAAGCCGGCATCTTCAAGCGTTTACCCGCTGAGCAAGCAAGAACTCTCGTAAACACACTGACGACCAAGCTCACGGACAGGCTCGAACAGCAAGCGCGAAGACTGGCAGCACGGACCGCTGACGGCACAATGGCGAAGAACGCCACATCGCAGCCTCCTGCTAGTTTTGTCAAGATCACGACTATCAAGATGCTCGCGGAGCTGCTACAGAATGTGGCATTCGACGAGAGCTTCTCGGTGGACACACTACGCTCGGTCCTGGTAGGATCCACACATCTAGACGTTCGTGCCGCTGTGGTGAGCAGCCTCGTGCAGATACTGTCTAAGACGCCTTCGGAACGCATTAGGGAAGCAATTCTGACGACTCTGGAAAAGCATGTGATTCCAACTGCAGCTTCCATGAACGAGCGTAAGCCTATGACGGAGCAGGACTGGCTGGAAGCTGAGAAACTGCTGCGCTTGCCGGAGGTCAGCGCAGAGCGTCCTCTCCAAGCATCGATGCGAATGATCGCGAGGACGCTCTTGCCTCCCACATTGCAGGCAGCCTTCTATCGCCGTATCATAGTGCCGCTGATCGAGGTCAGTACGGAAAACAACGTCCGGTGGACGAGGCTCTTTCTCAAGAAGTACGACGTCTTGCACTGGCTAGCATACGTTACACCGGTGCCAACAGATGTGATGCTACCTGTGGAGGCACTGCATCAGGCAAACTCGGCGACTGCTGCAATCACTGAACTCGTAACACCGCAGGCGTTTGAACAGTACAGCAAGTATGTCCTCGCCAAGCTAGCGGAGCCTCCAAATCTAGTTGACTTTAACAAGACATTACGCGAGATCAAGACCGAAGATGGCGCAGAAGCACGAAACCACTGGCTGTCCCAATGGGGTGGCGCCTCCTGGTCGGTGATTCACACCTACGAAGTCCTGGACGTGCCCAAGATGCTGAGGACCGCCGAATGGAGTGCCAAACCCGGCACATTGCAGCTGGAACATGCTCACGCTCATGAGCGCAAGGTAATCGATACGATGTTACAGAACTACGACAAGAACGGGGCAGGACATTGGAGCACAAAGCTGGTACGCCACGAGCTGCGACCCACCGACGGCTACCAAGCTGCGAAGAAGTGGGCGTTGCATGTGAAGCCTTTGCTGGAGTACATGGTGCGGCGGGTCGACGAGATGCGAACACCAGAGTGGGAACGAGATCCGCAACGTATCCCGTCGATACTGCCGTCTACATTCCTCATCCGCATACGCTTACTTTCCCATCCCGGCGATGGTATCACCGGGGGTGTCGCTGAGATGGTGACCAGATCACACGCCTTCGCCGACGAGGTGATAGTCCTGCTCGCGGAGCTAGCGGAGCAGCGCACATACCACGTCCACTTCAAGCTCTTGCAAGAGCACGTGAAGCGATGGGTCGTTCCACGGACTCTGGTGGCTGTCACGATGCGCATCGGATCGTCCATCTTCCCTTTGGAGGGGCTAGCCACCACGGCGCAATTGCTACGGGTGGAAATGACGAGGCATCTCCTGGAGGGCTCGAAGAGACCGGAGGACGGCCTACAAGCTGGTGCTGTGCGCAATACGCTGCTACTCTGGAGGCAAAGCTCGGATGAGGAGATTAGGCAGTATGGAATCAGTGCCATGCGGCAGCTGGAGCGCGATTGGAAGTGGATGGACAGTTGGTGAGTACGCAAAGATATAACGAATCCAGACCATGTTCTCACGAGTCAACTTGTTGGAATGATGGTCTAAAGGGTACTTGCAAGCAAAACACCGCTATGCCCGAGTGCTTCTGAGAGTCCATGCTCTGAGCAGGTTCCGCGCTGGCATGGCTATAGTTCTGTCTATGGAAGATAAGGACCTTCAACAGGACACCTCGACCTAAATCGACACTGCATAGAATCCATGGAATAGCACTGCTTAAGCCACTGGTGCACATGTGTATTAGATATGTCTATATTGCGAGGCCAATCTACAGCTTCTTGAAAAAGCCCATGACACTCTGCCTCCTCTGATTGCGCTCCTCCTTCTTAATCAACTTCACTGCATCGCTGATCATCGTCGACTCCTGCTGCTCTGTATGCGGTGCACTACTGTGCCGTCGCAAGAAGCCCGGTCGCTTACTGGCATTGTGACCCTGCGCGTCCCTCCCTCCGAACCCTGGTATTTGCAATGTCGATCTCATGTCGTCCCCGCACTGACTTTGCTGTGCCCAGTGCGGTCTGTCGTGTCGCAGAATGTTTGGCCGTTGTGTGCCGATCGGCTGATCCTCGTCTTCCTCCGCCTCTGCGATGTCTAAGCTTGGGCTATCGTGTTTTCTGCCAATCTTGAGTTCCGGTGTTTGCTCCTCATCAACATCGTGAGTGGCGATCCGGGGTATCTCAACGCGCTCGTATGCAGTTTGCGAGCCATGCTTGATAGCAACTAATTTGGTAGTCATCGTTTGATTGGTCTCTGAATGCTTGCCGACACGTCCGAACCTGAAGCCTCCAAGACTTGCGCTTCGCCCAGGCGGCTTGCCGGTGGTATATTCAGGCGGCGATCTCGAGCTATGTGCATTCCCACCGCTGTGCTTGGCGGCCGTTCCTGATGCAGAGTCTCGCTTCGATGCTGGCAAGTCTGACGCACTGTCATCCACATGCAGCAGAGCATGCAAGTGCTTGATGTCCATGACTGGCTTGCCATCTGCTGTAGCTACCACAGTCGTCCGCGTTACTGGTGCTGCTGACATGGCTTTCAAGCGTTGATCAATCACTGCGGCCTCGGGTTCTCTGTTGGCGTTGCGTGCGCGTGCCCTGCGTTCACGGTCGAGTTGGACGGCCTCGAGCTTCTGGCTGAGGTAGACAGGATCGACGCATAAACTCTGGGGCTGCTGCATCTTATGATGTTGATACGGAACGTTCTGGGCACTGTAAGTTGATGCTTTCAAGACGACTAGGCTGGAGATCTCACGGTAGCGGGATGCATGGTAGTAGTCATACTGCAGTCCTTCTAATGGTGGATCCGTGCGCTGACAAAGTCGTGCGCCGTGTTGTATACACGATCTAGAGCAGGGGCCGGACCAAGCTGATATAGATCTCACAATATTGCGGTTGCGATGCTACCCGGGCGATATGCTCCACAAACAAGCAAGACCGTGTGGAGATGATGTGGAGTGTTTAGCGCGGACTGTCGGGTATAATGGAAGGCTTTGGGATCTCTATCCAGTGCTGTAAGCCACAAAATGCTATTGCGTTCAAGGGGTGCAGTGAAAAGAATGTCGCGTGATGTAATGATGAGTCCGAATGTGATGCCAATTATACAAGGTCAGGCAATGCGGCGAAGCCGTGTCGCACGGTATGCAGAATGGCACTTCAAGCGACGGAAGTATTGGAAATCAGGAAGGCGGGCTCCTGAGCAAACAAAGAAGCAAAGACCGGAAATCCTTACGTCGTTCACCGTTGGCGCCATCGTGGCGTCAGTCACAAGGACTACTGAGCGGCGCGGTTGTTGGAAACTGGAAGTGTAGTCCAGGAAGAGTTTGGGTTGTCTTGCGGCAAGCGGCAATGGCTTGCGGAACGGTCCATTGGATGAACGGCCGAGGAACAGGGAGTATCATCGAGGCCCACGGCTGTAGGACGGGACGATGAAGAAGTACGATCGCGTCTTGGCGCAAATGTTCCGCATAATAGTTCGATGATGTGCGAAGAAAGGGGGAAGCGAGTGGTGGATGGATCGATTATGACGAAAGCTGAGGTTCAGATGTGGGCCCGAATGAAGTCTGTGCATTCGTTCCTGCACTAGCGGATGATCTACTCAAGCTTGTCATCTCATCTCGGCAATGCTCGGAGACTCGACAACAGCACGTGACGGATATGATGAAGAAGTTGTCCTGTATGACAGTCATCGCATTCTTTTGGCATCTAATCTGTGATGCTTTTGCATCGCCGACCTCATTGCTCGTATCGTACAATTGCCCAATTCTGTTCCTTGTCCTCTCTGGCACCTCTCCACTTTGGCCCCTGACAGGTTGCTATCGCCTTCTCCGAATCTCTCTCGACAGAGCAGCACCCAGCGCTCTGGGCAAGCTAGAAAGCAGGCTCGGCGCCGCATATGTCGCGCCCTGTGCTGCCACGCCAATCTGAGCTTGCCCGTATGTTGCTGTGTGCACATAAGTGACCCGGTCGACCGCCCGAGTCTTCGTAAATAGTCGTGAACACTCTTGATCGCAATCCATTGGCGTCGTGTCACAGGGCCTAATGACTCGAGGCCAAGATCTCTCTGCTCTCGCTTACAGCAATGAGGGTCACAGTCTGCGCATCTCTCCATCGCGCAGTCACCACGTTCAAGCAGTCAAGTTCGCGACCTCTCCCCTCGCCTGATCCAGCAGCTCCCTTTCCCTCTTCTGCCTCGCCCTGACCTCAGCACTCAACTTCGCATCCTTGGCACTTCTCGTTCTCGCTTCAGCCAGCTCTCGTATCTCCTCCCGATCCTCTGCAGTAGGCTCCAGGACCTCCGCCTTCGTAAGCCGTATCAATGCATCCAAGATCTCCGAGTTTGTCGAGTGCGTCATATTGATCGTCTCCACTCGGTCCGTAGGTGCTACTTCTGAGGGTATGTTGTGCTCGGTGGATGTTGATGTGACTGCTGCTGGGGACGAGGTCTCAGAGCCGGAGGTTTGGGGAGCGTCGGGAGAGG
>JAVRRP010000678.1:0-14945 GCA_036872775.1 Oleoguttula sp. CCFEE 5521 | reverse complement strand
CTTTCGTGAAGAGGGATCTGGGTTTCGTCGCGAAACCAAGATAGCCACCCCATGCAGCCGACCCCCACCCCGCGTTTTGTCCGCAGCCGGAGCTTGATCGTTCAGCAACTGTGCTGTGCTGTGCAGCTGTGTAGTCATAGCAAGACCGAACTGCTATCGACCTCTCCTAACACCTATGTGACCTGACCTATACTGCCTCATCTGTTTGACAACCCTACTGAAACTGTTTGCAAGCATAAGAGTCACCAGCGCAAAAGTCATCAGCTGCCGGGGCGCGATCAGCTGATGCGCTTTGTCCGTCTGCCCAGCTGCTGCGCTCACGAATCGCCGCTTTGAGACAACTCTACACGCTGCACGAAAGGGCTAGGCAGTCAACGACGAGTGCTGTCGCAGTACACAAAGCACACCAATCCATCACATAACGCAATACCGTCACAGCTCCAACCCACCGCGCCACCAACTTCATCACAGCCATAGCAACCCCTCCACATGCCCCCCGCCCCCGCCTCCGACCCCGACGACACTCAGTTCTCCGCTATCAACAACTCACTCACGCCCACAGCAGGCAAGAAGAAGCCGAAGAAAATCGCAGCGGCTAAGAAGAAGAAGAATGTCGCGTCTTGGACAAACCCGGAAGATACGGCTTCACCCCGATCGGTAACGCCTAGCCCGCCTGTGCGGAATGGGGTCTCGTTGGTGGATCAGGAGATGACGCCGCCGATGAGTGAACCGGAGGCTGAAGTTGAGGTCGAGGCGGAGGTGGTGCTGAATGAGGAGTTTGGGCCGACGTTGAGTAGAGAGATGGGTGAGATGGCTGGGTTGGGGTGGGATGAAGAGGGTGAGGTCGGAGAGCCTGGAGAGGGGAAGGAGTTGTTTGATGAGCTGGACGAGGACACCGCGGTGTATGAGGAGCCGGAGATACCTGTCAAAGAGGCAAAGCAGGAAAGACCGCTATCGCCTTTGCCTCGCCCCTCATTCGTCGATCGACCGGGCAAGTTCGAGCCTGCTTCGCCTCCTCCTGCTACCTCTCCGCCACCCCAGACTCATGATCTGTCAATGCATCGCGCACGTCCCGACACTTCACGTCGCACCAGCCACACGTCCGATCGCCTCCGCCGCGAATCAGCAGCCATGCCGAAACCCCCACCACCCCGCCATCGTCCCTCCTCGTTCCTCGAACCCGCGAACCCCCCTCATCTCATGCAGAACCACTATTTCTCGCTCCCTGGCTTGGACTACGGTAACAAAACCGCTCCTTCTGGCAAGCCAGCAGGCAGCGAGCACTATTGCTGCACATTTGACTCCTTCTCGTCCAGTGGGGATGCAGCTTCGGCGGGCAAGGCAAAAGATGCATTGTTGGTTGGATGGGAAGGCGGGCTGGATGTGTATAGGGTGCTGAAGGAGAAGCTTGAGATGGTCGGGAGGTTGGAGGGACTGAGGGGAGGGGTTGTGGGGGCGAAGGTGTTGCCGAGGAGTGTCGGAAGCTCAGCATGGGCAGAAGTGCGGCCGTTGATTGCTGTCATCATGCATGGGCGTGCTGCAACTGGTCAGGATGAAACGAATCCCGATACGAGGACCGCACGAGCAAGAGATGACAAATGGCAGACAAGAGTCGAGGTCTACTCGCTGCAGAGCCAAGCCTGGGTGGCGACCTTGTATACGAGCGCGCCTGTGAGTGCTGCTAAGGGCGCATTGGGATCTTTGCCAGAGGTGCCAGAGCCGGTCGGAGATCTGAGGATCGATGCGAAGGGCAACTTCATTACTGTTGCGTCTAGAACGAGCGGGGAGGTACACGTCTTCACTGCAAAATCGGGCAACGAGGATGTGGAACCAGCGTTCAACTGCATTGGCAAGTATTGGACGACCTTGCAATCGCGGCTCGACGCGACACCACGACCGGGTATTGCGAAAGACTCCTCATCGACTCGCGGTACCACTGAATCGCCAACGGCACCTCTCTTCGGCCTCAGCGGTCGCTGGCTGGTCACCGTACCTCCTAACTCGTCCTCCAAGATCGCCATGCATGCGCAAGTAGTGCCTCCCATCACCGGCCAGTCACCGCACGGCGCGGACGACCATGTTGCGCCAGCACAGCCGAATCCATCTATCGACGTTGTTGGACTGAATGCTGAAGGAGTACTAGCCCGATACTCGCGGCAAGCTGCCCAAGAGATCCTCAAAGTTTCCCGCGTGGGAATAGAGATGGGTAAAGCTGGCTGGAGCGAGTTCACGCACCCCTCGCCACCAAATCAAGCATCGCAAACGCGACCCCAGAGTAGCGAAACTGGCTTTCCACCTGCGCAAGGGAGTGATGACGACAAACCTCGAACGGTCAAAGAGCCCGCTGTTGTGGCTATCATCGATCTTGAGCGGCTGGTAGAGGCTGCAGAACGAGGTCAGAAGAGCTTGCCACCTTACCTCGCGACATTTCTCCTGGAAGATGGATGCAACTTCGTTTCCTTGTCGGGGGATGGCCTACAGCTCTTGACGACGAGTCGGACTGGAGAGCTATCGCATGTCTGGGACTTGCGACATGTAGCACATGGCAGCACTGATGCGGCCGCTGTCGAAGATGGCGAGGCAGTCACCGGTCCGCATGTCAGACGTGTCCATGGCATGGTCCGGAACACGCAGTCAGTCGTTGTAGACGCTATCTGGGCTCGAGACGACAACTTCGTCGCGTTGCTGACTACACACGGTACTGTGCATCTCAACGAGATCACAAGGCGAAGCCACGATGAGCAGAGGCGACGCCGGAGAAGCACAGCTGCTGCGAGCGTTCGCACTGAGAAAGCTGCGCCGGTGGTTGGCGTCTCGCACAGTGTCTCCCCGCCAAGCAGAAACGGATTTCTCGGCGGTCTGCGATCCTGGGGAGCCACAGTAAGCTCCCAAGTCAATACCATTCGGTCCACCACTTCAAACGTCGGTCTAGGCATCCCAATAACCTTTGCCGGCTTCCGTGAAGCCACTGGTGCAGGCGCGGCGATGGGCAGCCGAGCAGTAGCCCGCGGGATCAGTCAAGGCTACAGCGTCGCCAAAATAGGCATGGGCGATATGTGGCACGCAGATGACAACAAAATACGGCGCAAGGAGCTAGTCGATGTCAACCGTACCGGTGCGATCCGGTGGCACCGTGGTCGAAGCGGGCTCGCAGTGGCCGTCACCTGTGGCGGTAAAGTCTTCGTCTACCCGGTGCAGCGCGTTACGCGGCTCAGAGGCGACTCCGAATGGACCGGGCTGAAAGCCGAGAAAGCCATCAAGAACGGCATGCGAGAGTTCACGCTTCCCAACATCACCACGCAGACTTCCCGCCCTTCAACAGCAGATTCTAGCTGCATAGCCCAGGGACCGCATGGCTTCTGGTCTCTCCGCCCTTACTCCACTTCTACAGTCCGCGCTTCTCCAACCCATACCGGTGCCGAGGGCAGCGATCCAATGCGCTACGAGACCAACCCACCTTACTGCCCTTTCTACGTCGATCGGCGAGTGTCGATGTATTCCTACGATGAGCCTCACGCTACGTCTTCAAGCCAGCGCACCGTCCGCCACACCACGTCCTCTGCCAACACATTCTCACCATTCCACCTGCGTGGCTACGGCGCCGAGGACGCAGAGCCATGGTGTTTCGGCGCGCCTCTCCCGCCTCTCGTCAAGCTGAACGACAACACCTCTTCCTCCCACACGAGCTTCGCCAGTAGTCCCGAGCCAGAAGACGAGCCTGACACGGAGCCCGACGCGCTACTGGACTTCAGTCCTCAGGAGGTCATGGCTGCCGCAGACACCCTGCCAGGCTTCGGCGTGACGTCTTCGGAAGACGAGCCGGGTGTTCAGAGCCGGCTGATGGTCAATCCTGCCACGAGCGAGATCCGGATCCAGAGTTCTGTCAAGATTCGGGCGAAGAAGGGTAGGGGTGCTGGTGCTGGTGCTGGTGCTGGTGCTGCGAGTGGGAAGAAGGGGAGGAAAGTGCAAGGTGGGGATGGGGGTTTCGATATGCTTGATGAGGATCAGGACGACTTTACGTGAGTATGGGTATTTGCGTGCGCAGATCAGGCGGTCCTGGTGAGTGTACAGGACAAGTGGTGATGTACAGGGTCGGAGTTGCATATGCAAGGGGTTATGGGATAGACTGGGCGGGTGCTGGCGTTTGTGGGTGGCTGAGGACGACTTCATGAGGCACTGATGATATGTCCTTGCCTTTGCGCACACGCATCCGGTGGGCCACATGTCAGTAGCTGTCAGCAGCCAATGAGGCCACTTCGGGCTCCGTAGTGTGCACGAACTTGAAGATCCTCGTAGCTGTCACTCCTTCTGGAGGAATCCGCTCTAGCTCGACCGCCCAAGCACTATCGTCGTCATTGCGCTTCATCTCTCTGTAGCTTGCTAACATCCTTGACTACCTTCGTACCTCATACACGAGCAATGGTCGGAAGAAAGTGCGACCGAGCAGTGGCCGGAAAGCGGGGATGACTTTGACAAGTTCCTGGAGCTCCATCGACATCGGCAGCATCACGACCGGATGATCTTCCACCTCCTCTTCGACGTCACTTGCGAGTACCCGGTCGCCCTCTCGCGGCAGCATCGCCTGTATGCCGCGCGCAATGCGGAAACATCGTAATGCGCAAGCGTCGCTACAGAACGTCAAGTATGAGCCTAAGGTACGTATCTTTCCTACTCTCTCCGTTCCCAAGCCCAAGTCTCTATCGCACTCTCTAGGCTCATGATGAAGACAAATGCAAAGATCGGCTTAGCCGCTGCTACCCTCTTCCTTCCTCTCTGCATAGCTCAGTCTTCCTACTCCGCCAACACCACTGGCCCCATAGTCGACCTAGGCTACGCCCGCTACCTAGGCAATACCTCCTACCGCGCCAACTTCAGCGTCGACGTCTTCTACGGTATCCGCTTCGCCCAAGCCCCAGTTGGTGCACTTCGCTGGCAAGCGCCCCAGGACATCGAGTCTCACAACGACTACAGCCCCGCTCAGATCATCGATGCCCGGGCCCCGAGTCCTTCATGCGTCCAAGGAACGCCGGCCTGGCGCGCGTATGCTTCGAATATCCCTACGCCTGTTGCTGTAACGGGGCAGGAGGACTGCTTGCTGCTGAATGTCTATGTGCCGGAGAAGCCCAAGGCGACGGCTGTGCCGGTTATGCTTATGGTGCATGGGGGTGGGTATACGCAAGGGAGCGCTAATGGGGCGGGGAACCAGGGGCAGGCGATTGTGGGGACGAGTGGGGGGGATATTATATATGTTTCGATCCAGTACAGACTGTCTATATATGGATTCCTGTCGAGCGCTGAGGTCCGGGAAGACGGAGTGGCGAACGCTGGATTGCTCGATCAGCGCTCTGCGTTCAACTGGGTAGGTAGTTTACTTTGATGATATGTGACTTGGAGCTAATGTGCAATGCAGGTCCAGAGGAATATCCGAGCTTTCGGTGGCGACCCTGCTCGGGTCACGATCATCGGTGGTAGCGCTGGCGGCAGTGCAGGTGCGTGGTCCGCCGATGCACTCACAATATCAAGAAGCTGACTTGTGAAATAGTGATGAACCAGATGATCATGTATGGTGGCGTGTCGAATCCTCCATTCCGAGCAGTCGTCGCAGAATACCCTTGGTGGCAACCGTGAGTAAACGGTTTCCATCACCCTCTCTAGTGTCTCACCATAGACTGACTCCCAGATCAGTTACCATAACAACACAATTCTCCAGAACCAATACCGCAACCTGCTCTCTGCCTCCAATTGTACTGCGCTTGCCTGCCTCCGTGGCCTCTCTACCGAGACTCTCAAAACCGCTGGACAGAAGACATACTTTGATGCCTACTACCAGGATAACGTAGTAGCTTTCGGAGACTTCTACTACGGCCCCTCGGTAGACGGCAACATCATCCGCGACCTTCCGTCCAACGAATTCAAGCAAGGTCACTTTACAAAGGTTCCGCTACTCGTTGACCACGACGGGTACGAAGGCTATCTGTACACGAATCGCAGCGAGACAACCATCGAGCAGGAAACGACGGGACTGATGAAGCTGTTCCCATACGCGAAGCGGAGCTTCTTTGACAGACTGTATCAGCTGTACCCGAGGGAGGCGTATAACAGCACCCTGTTCCAGAGGGAAAAGCTATTCGGCGACTTTATCATCATGTGTCCTACTGTAAGCAATCATCTCTACGAGTTTCTTGACTTCGAACACCCACTGACGTGCCTTCGCAGTACTACATGGCCTCCGCAATCTCCGACTGGGGTCTCCCAGCCTACAAGCTCATCTTCAACGCCGGCACGCAACTCCACGGCGCCACTGCACCTTTCATCTTTCAGCCCACTGACGCGGCCTACTCCAACAACCTCACCATCTCGGCGTATATGAAGGACTGGTTCATATCATTCGTCACGGATCTTGATCCCAATGCAAGGAGCTACAGCAACGCGACTAAGCCGCACTGGCCGCTGTATAACCCTGAGCTGGGCACTGGGGCGGGGGAGACGGAGTTCGCGATCATGGATGTGAATTATACGCAGATTGGGGTGATTCCTGATTTGGATGTCAAGGCTGGGTGTGATTTCTTCCATGGAAGGAGCTATGAGGTGAGGAACTGAGATGGTGGCGTGTGCTGGGTGTGCGATCGCAGTATTGAGGTCGACATGCTTGGCCACTCTAGGCTGCTGCTTCGCGCAACCGACGGCTTCTCGTGAAGCTGTTATGTAAATGTGCCTCTACTGGGCCACAATTCATATGCTTCGCAGTATGCGAATACTATGCAGCCGCGTCACTCATGCCTTCGTATTCCGCATCATAACCCCCGGTCGCTTGACCATGACCGCCGCGCATGCAAACCGACTTGGTCTGGACTCCGCAATCCAGTCCTGCCTGCCATCGCAGGGCAGCAATTTGTCAACGTGTCCCTCCGATCTATGCCGCTCTGCCCCTGACCAGCTGGGATCTCGTTTACGCAGCTTGCTTGCACACCCTCATGCCCATATTCACCTGGCTCTCTCAAGACATCTTCGCATTACTGAAGTCCATCTCCGGATGCTGCATCTGAAACTTCTTCAGAATATCCTGCTTCTTCTGCTCCTCGCTAGTCGGCTTGCCCATATCCTTCTGTCGCTGATCCCACATCATCTTCTCCACCATGCCTCTCGTCTCGCCATCTAGATCGCTCAATTTGCTATTCTCAGGCACGATCTTCGCCGTGTCGATTTTGGGCGCGGAGGTGACGATGTGAGGCCACCACTCCATTTTGTTGGACTTGCTGAGTGATATGCTGAGCTCTTTGCCGCCGGATGGTAGCGTTTCAAGAGTCCATGCTGAGTCGTCCGGGGCGATCTGGTGTGGGAAGGGCCCTTCGATTATGGGGTCTTGGCCTTTCACTTTGGCGAGGAGCGAGGTTTTGGTGAGGGTCACTTGCAAGTCTCGGCCTTTGAGATTACCGGGTATGGGGGCTGTGAGTTCGAGGTCTGAGATTGTTTGCGTCCATTTGTAGGGTAGTGTGGCTTGTTCGGCCGCTTCTTTGGCGGCTGCTTCGGCGTCGTTCCGTTTCCGCTCGGAGGGCGTTGGGGAGGAGGGGCGGTCGTCGGCCATGTTGGCGATCTGTCGTATGTCTAACGGTATTGCGACTTTGTTTGCATACTTGGAGGTAAGGCATACTCACTAGCTGCATTCGGTAGGGAATTCGAAGCTACGGGCCAAACCGCTAC
The DNA here is from genome assembly GCA_036872775.1 of Oleoguttula sp. CCFEE 5521. Classification (NCBI taxonomy): domain Eukaryota; kingdom Fungi; phylum Ascomycota; class Dothideomycetes; order Mycosphaerellales; family Teratosphaeriaceae; genus Oleoguttula; species Oleoguttula sp. CCFEE 5521. The sequence goes on along the minus strand of JAVRRP010000678.1, from coordinate 7,244 downwards.
ATAACCTCCCTTCGGCGAGCAACTGCACTTCTCTTGTTGCACTCCTTACATCAGGTCAGGTCATCATGTCGACCACGGAAGAGGCGGTCTCTTACCTATCCAGCTTCATCAATCGCACACTTCACATACACATCAAAGACGGCCGCATGTTTGTCGGTCAGATGAAGTGCACAGATCGAGACCAGAACATCATCTTGTCAATGACACATGAATATCGTCAACCTTCACAGGCTGAGATTATCAAGGCCGCCGAGCGTCACGAAGCAGCTGGATTACCAGGCAATGTCAAGGTCGACATGCGGAAGCGATTCATTGGACTGGTGGTAGTGCCTGGAGAGTACATTACGAAGATCGAGGCTGAGGACTGAAATCGCTGCACGCTTCTATTCTATGATGCGACCTTGTACGATACGACCAAGTCTAGTCCTCCTGCTTCACCTTTGGAACGCTCGAGGACTTCTTGTCACATCAATCGCCCAGATACACTGGAACCCCATACACAACAGGCGCAGCGCCGTTCAGGTACCGTAAGTAGCAAGCATCCCGACTCTTACTGACAGCCTCCACTAAGCTGACACTTCTGCCAGCAGTTCTACGAGCTTTACTGGTACCCCTAGCTGGCGTCGGAGCTACGGCCGGTGTCTTCTTTACCTTCGGCGTCTTGGGTGTCTTCGCCACCTGTTGCGGCGTCGATGGCGCCAGCATGCGATCACGCTTCTTCGGCGTCTTCGTTGGTAGACGACTGGGCCCGGGAGATGCCTCGAACAAGCCCCATTCTTCGCCCACTGCGAGCGAGAAGCGGTCGATGTCTTTGTCGGTAACGTCCCAAAGAGTGGCAAGAACGGCGAGGCATCTGCTATTCTGAGTGATCGGAACACTAGTGTCGTCTACGCCTCCGGTGTCCGACTTGCTACCTGCCATGAGGTAGGAAAGTGGGACGGCTTGCGGCTCAAGCTCGCCGTGCTCAGTCACAGCGCCAGACGAGCAGCCCATCAGCCAGACTACTTCGCTACATTTGTCGAGCTTCGCAATAGTCCTTGGTCGGATGTATTGCGACCCAGCACCGTGGCCGAAGTACAGCGTCATATTCGCAGTCTGCAGAACAGTCTTGAATTCATCTTCGCTCGGCGCACGCTTCACGATGGACGTCCAAGCAACGCTGTCTCTGGCTGCTGCCTTCCGCAATGCTGGCTCAAGCATAGTCTGCGTGTTCGATAGGTCTAGGGACGGGTTTAAGATGTATGCACCGCTCTTGCGAGGGACTGTGTGGCGGCCATCTGAAATTTCACTGCGCATGGCCATGATACACTTCCGCAAGGTGAGCATGCTGTTGACTCTGCTCACACTTGCGGTCTGCAGACATGGCAGATTCTCCCATGGAAATATCTGAAGTCGTTTGTCCAGCACCAAGATCAAGTGCTCATCCTCAGACGAAGAGCCGTTGGGTGCCTCAACAGATCGCAACGCGTCGAGCGTCTCGATAGTCATGCTATCAAAGTCGATCTCGTCGTAAGCATTGCGTTCTCCCTTCAGTTGTAGCAGATCGACGACGAAGTACAGCAGGTCTGTGGCAAGTTCGTCTATGTCCGAGTCTTCATCTACACCCCTGCGAAGGCTGACAAACAACTCCAAGACACTGTCATCAAGCTCAAAGCCATTCGCCTTGCCGCGTGTTGTCTGACGCGAAGGCAGATGGCGGTCTAGGATCGCGACGAGATCCTTGCGGACTCGCAACAAGTCGTCCGCTTCGGGTTCCGCGGTAGAGAAGATACCACGGAATCCTCCCAGCCAGATTTCCTCCATGTTCAGCAACAGCTCCCGCAGTCGCCGATTTAGTGTCTCCCGTTCAGTCCACCAGCTGCTCTTCGCGCCTTTGCTGGACATTTCCACATTATTGTGACAGCTTGCGTTGGACCGCTGAATGATCTCCTGGATCTCTGACTTTGCTGTGTGGTAGTCGAACTTTTCTTCTTCCGTGTCCTCGGGCTTGTGCCTTGCGAACGGTAGACGCAGGAACGTAGGAGACTGACTCCTGCGGTAGCGTGAAATGACCAGCTCCCTGCAGTCTTCATCTAGGGTCAGAGAGACGGCCGTCCAGGGTTCGGGCAATATATCGACGTAGCGAGCCTGGAAGTCTACGTCCATAGCCTCGCTACTTGCAGTAGCTTGGTGCAGTTCCGGCCACTTGAATGGACTCCCTTTGGTATCATGTCGTAAGTCAACAGCTATCGCAGATGCTTCGCGGATAGTCGCAATAATACGAGCCTGCTCGGCAGCTACGGACATCCCCTCCGATAGCTGTACACCAGAGCTGGCCATGCTAGGGAGGGCTGACAACGGCATCATCGTACTGCAGCGGAGGGAGCATGCTCTATGAAGGGCCGCGGTGCTAGCATACGGCGTGCTACCTGCGCTGTCCGACTGTAAGCATTTACAGGCCTTTTGCAACGTCGCCGCGAGTGTATTCAGTCCTTTGTCAGCGACTGTGACGGCTTGCTTGATCCGACTCGAGCTCGCCTTGCTGGTAATTGACTTTGTAGCAGGTTTCACAGGCAGCTTGGATGGCAGAAGGGCAGGCCAGGCAAGAGCAGCTTCCGGCAGAACGTTGTACGTTATGTCGGCTTGCAGATCTCGAGCCACCTGTACTAAGTACTGACGAGCTTGCAGGCGACCACTGCGCTGTTGACGTGCAATGTCAGCAGGCAGAAAATGCATCCCGGTGAGGTCTCCGTCAGAGCCGTCTCCTATGATGAGCTGGACCTGTACCTTTGCACAGGCAATGTCGAAGGAGAGTTTGCCTAATAGATGACACGAGCTTGTGGCGACAACGCATGGAGACGGCTCGGCTTTCGCCACGATTTCAGAAATTGCTGTCCTTTTGTTTCGACCGCCTGTCGTAGCCGTAGTGCGGGCTTGTGTGCGTGGAGGTCGTGCTGCAGGACCTCGCTTTGGGTTGGGAAGTGGTTGCGCAGGCTCAACCAAGCGCAACACCGTTTGGGGCGTAGTGCCGCTGCCCTGCGATAGCTCCAGAATCGAAGCATCACTACACAGCTTGCCGATGATGCGCTCAATTTCTCCATACACGTCTATTGCGAGTCGAAACGACCTTTCCTGTGTCAGGATCGCGCCTTTAGCGCGCAGACGAGCCACAGCTGCCAGCGAAGGAGTCGATAAACTGGACTCTTCGTCCGATGCAAGGCACAACTCAGCGCCTGCTGTATCGCCTGCCAGAGTGAGCAGTAGCGCCCGGTGGCTTCTGGCGCGTGAAAGCAGTGGCGACGGCCCTACCGCACCTGCCACTTCGATCGCCTTGGTGCTGTAATACGTTGCTTCTGAAATTAGTCCATGGTGAACGTACAGATCCGACAGCATTATGAGCGCCTTACTCAGGAGTGGGACGAGTGGCCAGAAGGGAGTGCCTTTCGACTGGACGCTGGGTGGAGGGTGATCCTTCGGGATCAATTGCAGCTTGCTGACGCCCGAGGCCAAGTCTACCATTTCTTCATCTACTGTTGCAGCATCCGAACCGGGAAACTGCTTTTGTGGCCCTCCAGGTCCTTCGAAGCGATGCCAAATGCTGTTGAGGATTTTCACTGCATGTTTCGCACCAGCAAGAGCTTCATGCGGCGCTCCCGTCGCAAGCGACCAGGTTGCGTGTGTCAGATAGCCTTGAGCGTGTATTCGCTCGTAGCTGGCTCGCTGCTCTCGTGTTACTTTGTTGGGCGGCAGTAGTCCTCGGAGAGCTTCGAGCTCGAGCATGTGAGCCTTGCAATCGTCATACTTGTCAGTAGCAATCGAGATCTCGGCTAGCGCCAGGCGATACGACATTTTGCTCAGATCTGAGCATCCACCGTCAGCAGCCAGCGCCGCTACATGTTTGATCGCATCGTCGGCTTTCTCGACGAAGCCCAGACACATCCACGCGTTGGCAAGGCGTATGCTGGTGTCCAATGTGTGTACCGGTGCCTCAACGATACGATTGAGCTTGTGCAAGAGTTGGAGCACATGTAAGCTCGCAGTATCTTCTTCGAATGCTGAGTGATAATATGCAACAGCGCTGAGTGTTAATCGCACAGCCTCAACATCCCATACGCAGTTCTGCCCTAGTGCCTGCGCTGTGGGAATTCCGAAGGAACGCTCGAGTAGCGCGATCGCAGCACACGTGTCCGCACTTAAGAGATGACCGCTGCGCAACAACTGGACGAGCTGCCATTCGGCGTTGAGACCGTCGATGTACTTGCACAATCCACTGTCGGCCCCCGGGTCACCTCTGATTAGGCCCACCGAAAGCCAGGGCTCAACATGCTTGGCGGTCAGCACATCGCCGTGCGCATCGTGAAAGCGCAAGAGCAAGCAGGCCGTTGCGAGATGTCTCACTGGATGCTCCTCCGTCATGACCACGTCTTGCAGGCGACGGAGGATCTTTGTCAGTACGATCCCTGCCGACTCGCGGTACTTCGGCCGAGATGCGTACTCTAATACCGCCTTCAGTTGGAACTCCAGTAGGAGATATCGTGCAAAACTGGCCAGGTTGTCGTCGTCATATATGACTTCTGCTGTCGCTGTCGAAGTAGACTTCATCCCCTGCGAGACCAGCATACGCAGCACTCGAGCCAGACTGAGCGACTGGGACGAATGTGCCCATACCAAGTCTGAAGATTGCGTTTCTGCTGACAGTGTGAGAGCTTGGATCATCTCTGTATCGCACAAGGCCTTCGCTGCATCGCGGGTGATCCATACAGTGCCATCCTCTTGGCTGGGCGTGTATCGCAGAGCGATACTGAGTATGGACTTCACGTGCCCCGTCGACTTGCCGGGCCATGTTCGGAAGCACCGTTGAGCGAATGATGCGGACGTGATGAGGAGACTGTCCACAGCAGTCTTGTTGATTTCGGCATCATTGTAATCGGAAAAGCAACTACAAAGCTGGGCCAGCTCCGTCAGGAGCATCTCATAGTCTGCTAATCCGCCTGACATCTTCTTGCGCAGCGCGACATCGATGTCACAGATCGCTGCGATTACTGATGCTGAGCTTGATTGTAGTCGTGCGACTCGTGTGACCGCAGCTATGCGTTGCGCATGTCCCTCATCAAGTGAACAGAGACATACGACTATCTGCTCAGTCCAAGAAAGAGCCTCCCCCGGCATCTGTGCCTCCTCAGCAAGCGAGCTAAGTGTGCGCAGAATCGGCATCGCTGCCATACCGTTTGACGGAACGCTAAGGTCGAGTGTCGTGACAGCCTGTGTGACGGCTGTATAAACCAGACGTACGCATCTGCGACCTGACGTCCGACGTACATAGGCCGCTACACATCGTGCCAGAGGCTCATGCACATGATTTCTAGACTCGCCAGGGCTGGACAGCGACCACTCAAGTTGCCGTGTCTTGAGAGCCATAGCCTGCAGTCGCAGCACTGCATCCGGGGTCGGCTGCTTCGACACGTCAGTCGCCTGTTCATCGGCCTTGCTGCTAGAGCTTGGACACAGATCGAGGACTGCTGATGACAGTGCTGACAGCGCCCTCAGTGTCTTCGCAACGTCGCCTGTCACACTGTGCTGAGCCATGATCAGACCAAAGGGACTCAATGAAGACGTTGGGTCCAGTAAATCGACGCATGCTTCGATGGAGCGCGGCTTGCACGCAGCACGGAGTGTCCGTAAGACTAGAATCTGATACGTGATTGCGAGGGCCAAAGCCTCCTTATGCACGACGACAGCTGAATGCACATTCAAGAGTCCCGCCAAGGTCTCTCTGGCAGGCACTACATCCTTGGGCGCGCCGCAGACTGACCCGAGCGAATGCTTGATCAGACGCAATTGCTTTATAGCCAGATCAACAAGATCATTCGCCAGCAACTTGGCAACCAACGCAAGCATCCCAGATTCGAGCTGCAAGGACGTGACATCCTTCTTGCTAATCGTCGCAGCTTCACTTGATCTCAGGAAGGCGAATGCAGTCCGCGCGCAGGTAGCCGTAGCTACCACATGTTGGTGCTCGTCGGCGTTTCTGTCAGATGCAGGCCTGTGGACTGCCGACTTCGTGAGTGGCGAAGTAGTTTTTGATGGTGTCGAGTTTGCAGATCGTGAAAGGAGAGCTTGCCTCTTCTCCGCATGATCAGTCGTGTGCCCATGCTGCTGCCGTGGCACTTGGCCATGTCCTCGGGCTTTCGCAGACTCTGTCAAGACCTTCAGACTAATGTTGATGACCTCGGTCGCAAACGAGTAGCGTTGCTTGTTAGAGAGTAATTCCGAACCGTCGTCGCGACTAATCGGTCCAGTAGCCTTCGTCCGTGGTGCATTTGGTTGAAGTGATTTGACGCGTCGCGTTGAACTTGGCTCTGGTCCCGTCCGGTCTCCTTTGAGGAATTGCTGCAAGACTTGGGCAGTAGCTTCGGTAGCACGAAGTCCGGCAATTTCTTCCTTGACCTTTACGGTCTCGTACTGGGCACTCGCCATGATCGTGCACTACATGTGTTACTCTCATCATTGCTGAATTCGAGGTGGTTCGGGCCATAGCAACCAGTCAGTCCATAGCAACCACTTCCGAGCCGAGACGCTGACTCGCCAAACCGCTCCAACGAGCTTCATCGCACTACATCTCCCAAGCGTCTGCACAGCGAATAATGCAATGGCGCATTCTCTCACAGTCAGTCAGCTGGTCAGAGGACTTGCGCGGCGCTCTAGTCATCAGCGCGCTTTCACAGTCTCCAGGCTTCTACGAGACGAAACCTCGCACCTACCTCGAGTTGCTGAACCATCATTCTGGAAAGGCCTTGTACCCAAGTTTCTGCGTCGCAACAACGACACGCAGTCCGCAATTCAAAAGCCGAAGTCGAGATGGCGAGATCCGGCCGTGTCCTTCATTGTGCTTGGCGTCGTAGTCGGATCCTTCGCCATCAACATCCTCTCGGTCAAGCGCGAGATGCTGAATTTCAGTCGCAAGACGGACGCGAAGCTAGCGCTGCTACGAGAAGTGCTACAACGCGTCAAGGCTGGCGAAGACGTGGATGTGGCGAAGCTGCTGGGCACGGGTGATCCTGTACATGAACAAGAGTGGGAGGAGGTCATGCAGGAGCTGGAGACTACGGATATGTTGGCAGAGGCACACAAGCGAAAGGTAGCGAAGGCAGCGGAAAGGAAGGCGAAGAGGGAGCAACGAGATGAGCAGAGTCCGAAAGCATCATCTGAGGATGTGGAAGTCCAGCCTGATGTCAAAACGACCGGCCGACCGACATTCGTCATGT
>JAVRRP010000677.1:0-14946 GCA_036872775.1 Oleoguttula sp. CCFEE 5521 | reverse complement strand
GTAGCGGGGCGAGGACAGGCGTCGTCGTGTCAGGTCCGTATGGCATGAACAGAGCAGCTAGGAACGAGTGCGCGAGACTCGCATGGGAAGGGCGAGATGTGGATGTTATCGTGGAGAAGTTCGGTTGGTGAGACGAGAATTAATGAAAATGGGCTAGACAGATAGATCTATATGTCTCCACGAATCTGCTACGAAAGTGTATACATGTACCTCATGGAAAAGAGGGCAGACATCCGTTGACCTACTCTACATGGAGCCTCGTCGGTCAAGCATTGTGAGCCAAGTGCAGTCAAGCTTTGACTCCACGTGGCGGCGGATGACGGCAGCGACCATTCACCCGTGTACCTGCCGCCCGGATCTCATTTCCTGTTCCAACTTCAACTCTTGCGATTTCAGCAGGATGTCGAAGCAACACCCTCCTCCTGATCTTGCGCGGCGTAGTACACACTAAGTGCTCATCACTCGTATCTCAAAGACCTAGACAGGCGTGATCCTCCAAGTCTGGATAACGACTTCGAGAAATATGGGGACATCAAGCGCGTCGCGAAACGCTCGCTTCCACCCTGATCACGAACCTCTAAAGGCCAACACTGCCCTACACCTGGACGATGATAGAGTCATTGGACCATTACACTTCCTGAACCCGACTCGCGCTCGCTTCCATCATACTAATCCCTCCGAGAAGCCCGAAAGTGCGGACTTAGCCGATGCGCAGCCATCGAGTACGTCCGGCATTGCCTACAAGTGGAGTTCGCGCAACAATCGTAAAGGCCGGCATGCCATCGCTATCTCGCACGACTGGTCTCCTACCTGGCGAGCGCCTGCTGCAACTAATGACGCGAAGGAGATCGCCAAAGGCGTGTTGCGGATGTGCACTACATTCCCAGTGTGGGACGTTTCTTATCTAGTTGCAATTATCTTTACGCTCGGCTCGGTGGTCTGGGTGCTCAATGCTTTCTTCGTGTTTTACCCCGACCTCAAGCCTGAGAGCGAATTTGGCGGCGAGATTCTGTACGGTGGAGGCATCACTGCCTTCATCGGCGCGACGATCTTCGAGATCGGAAGTGTGCTTTTGATGTTGGAGGCTATCAACGAGAATCGCGCTGGGTGCTTCGGCTGGGCACTCGAGCAGGTGTACGAGGAGCACAGTGGTAGGGCCGCTGTACCTAGACTCGTGGCATCTGAGAAAGCGTGCACGCATCATCATGTGAACAGGAGAAACCTATTGGGCAAAGCTGTAGCTGCTGAGAAGCAGGAAGTTGAAGCCAAGGGCGATGTACGAGGCTGGACCTGGTGGCCATCGACCCAAGACCTTCGTACCCATTACCTACACGACCTTGGCTTCCTCGCATGCAGCAGTCAAATGGCTGGCGCAACAGTCTTCTGGATCTCGGGCTTCACAGCATTGCCTGGCATTTACAACAAGCTCTCACCTGGCGCCGTGACGGGAGTATATTGGACGCCGCAGGTCGTTGGAGGACTGGGCTTCGTCATCTCAGGGAGTCTCTTCATGTTGGAGACGCAGAAGCACTGGTGGCAGCCTGCGCCGAAGGTATTGGGTTGGCACATTGGACTCTGGAATCTAATCGGAGGATGGGGTTTCATGCTGTCGCCCTGTTTTGGCTACAGCTCGGCGGAATGGGCGCAGTTCCAGGCTGGATGCAGTACCTTCTGGGGTAAGCATGACTCTTCCGACCTCTCCAACTATCGTTTGCTGACATGATGACAGGTAGCTGGGCTTTCCTCATCGGTTCTATGATTCAATGGTACGAATCACTCGACAAGTACCCGGTAGAGACCGTCAAAACGAGCTGATGCTACCACTCCACTTCCTTCTCGCTCTGCCACATGAGCCCGGTATTTCCACCTATATCCTGTAGTGCAAGCATCACAGGCGTCTTGGCGCCCTCATCCGGCGTCTTCGTTCCCTTGCCCTTGCTCATGTCAGTGTTCACGTATCCAGGGCAACATGCATTGATCAGCACGCCTCGTCCTCTGCCTTCTTCCTCGCGTGCCATGACCTTCGTCATCGCAATTTCGCCGGCCTTACTGACAGCATACGCTGCACTCGGCCAACCCCTCTCCTTCTCCTTCTCGTCCGCTACATCGCGCTTAAACTTCTCCATGAGCGCCGTTACAGCAGGCACGTCCTTCCCTGCGGCATCGTTGAAAGCCTGCTTCAGCTCGGCGGAGTACTTGCTGAGACTCCCAGCCATGGAGCACACATTTACTATTCTCCCACCATCTCTCACCAGAGGCAGAAGATCCTGCAGGGCTTCTAGCGTGCCATAGTAGTTCGTCTCGAGCGTCTCCTTGACGACATTCGAGTCGAAGCCTTGTAGCGCTACGGCAGCATTGTTGATCAAGATATCAATACCATCTGGTTGTTCGGATTTCAGGAAGTCGCGGAAGGACTGAATGGACTTTGTTTGGCTTATGTCGAGAGTGGCGAACGTGATCGCCGTTTTGCCGTCTTCGAGAACTCCGGATTGCTTGAGTGTGCTTTCAGAGGTGAGAGTCTTGACTGCTTCAGCTCCCCGCTCTGCGGAGCGGGCGGTGAGGTAGATGGTAAGTGGTCCATTGTTGAGAGCGGATTTTGGGTAGTCGAGAGCGAGATTAAGGACTGGTAAGATGTTAACGCTCACTTTGTGTTTACAGAGACCAACGTGCATTACCGATCGCTAGGCCGATTCCCTTGTTTGCGCCAGTGACGACAGCAACCTTTGAAGACCCCATTCGAATTGTGTCGTAATAGTCTGAGATTTCCTTTTAATTGCAATGTCAGAGATGATCGAGTCTTGGTCCGCCTCTGCATCGCTCATGTCGTCCTGCTCCCCACGTCATCAATGTCACTGGCGCGAGATGATGCATCGATCGATAGGTAGATGTGGAAGGCGACTATAAGAGAGCTACGACCTTACAGGTCGACCGGTTCGCTACATACAATGGTTCCATTCACGGTTCGACTGATTGCCGCGCAAGCAACATGTACTGGATGTGGATTTGGATCTCTGTCTGATTACAGCAAGATCCCCACATTTGAGACATGAAAGACAAAGGAGTGTCTTATTACACGTACATCCACATTAGAAAGACGCTGAGTTCGGGAGGCATGAACGAGAGCAACGCAGTTATAGTGCCTGTGAGGGCTCGTAACAGCTTTAGATGAATCTGTACTCGTTTGACTCCGACATCTTCGACCTTGCAAGATGCCAGTCAGATGCGCCCCCTCTACCACATCGAAGCGCAAACTGCCGCCACCAGCGACAGAACAGTGGAACCTGTGATCGCAACGCCCGCACCGGTGTACGGCACCGGAGTCGAGGTAGAACTAGTACCATTGCCACCAGACGTTCCGTTTCCGCTGAGCTTCAGAGTCCAGGTGCCACCCGAGAGCTCACTCACCTCTCCACCGACAAGCGCAACGCTCGTCCCGTTGCTATTGACCAAGCTGCCACTGACACCTGGCAGACTGACCCTGCCGCTCGTACCCTCTGGTGCCGTGAAAGTGAATCCGGTGATCGCTCCAGCAGTGGAGGCATTGACCTGCGACGCGAAGCTGCCGACATTTGTCGAGAAGCCCGCATCCACGAACGTCAGATCTGCGAGACTGGGAGTGATCTCCCAGGTCTGGCCACCGGAGGTCAAGAGATGGATGCCAGCGACGTAGAAAGTGAGAGTGGAGGTAGGGCCTGTAGCCCAGCCATGAGCGTGGCTGATCCTGGGGTCGTTCTTGTACGGCGCATAATGCAGCACGCCGTCGGCCTGGTACCCTTCGATGAAGGTCGAGTTCGTCATACGTGGGTCGTCCATCATGAAGCCCCATTGCAGTCTCGTAAGAGCCAGAGCAGCACTCGCATTTCCGGCAAGGAAGTGAGCTTGCAGCTCGAAGCTGGAGATAAAGGGTGAGACGGCGTTGTCGGCTTCTACGGCCGGTGCGCCATAAGATGTCCATCGAGTAGCAAGCGCGTTGCTGATCGCCCCGTCTTTATCGCCTGAGTCGGTCAAATTCGCGAAGATCGCCCAAACATTGCCATCTTGCGGGTGCAAAGTTGTCAAAGCTCCATCCACTGCTGTGTCGTTGTCCCTGTAAAGACCAGCGGTGGCATCCCAAAGCTGAGTGTTGGCGGCTGATTTGATGGTCGCCGCTGTGTTGATCCAAGAGTCAAGGACCGATTGCTCTTCATTGAGCGACTGACCAAGTGATATTGCCTGATTGATGGTGTAGTACAGAATGGCATTGGCCTCGATGTTGTGGCCTCCCATTCCAAAGCGAAGCCAATCGGCGCTACTTGTGACGTTCATCATGCCGCTGTCATCGATCGTAGACAGTGAGTACTTCAATGCAAACTTGTACTGCTCCCACTTGTCGGCAGCGTAGCTGAGATCGGCAGAGTACAGGTAGTAATCTGCCACTGCGATGAGACTGTAGAGATGGTAGGTGAATGAGAAGATCCCGCGCTCATTGAAAGGTGTGCCGGCGTACGGCATCTGCCCAGTTGATGTGTTCTGTAGTTTATAAAGTGAGTCCAGGGAGTCTCGGATGGATACGAGATCGTAGTATGAGACCACGATGCTAGGGACCGCAATAGCCATATCGCCAGGCCAGACCAGGCGATCGCGCTTAGCCCCGTCAGTCAGGACTGAACTTGCGTTGGCAATGGTGTAGTTGTTGTACCAGTGTACCAATCCAGCCGCATCATTGCCGACTGATGAATTCAGTGTAGGGTAGACCAGTGAATTGCCGTGCGCCGGATTTATTGAACATAATTGGTTTGTATAGACTCCAGCGTACCAGATACGGTTCAAAAGCTCGTCGTTGCAGTGGAAGTAGCCAGTGTAGTTGTTAAGTTGGTCTTCGGCAAAATTCGGCAGTGGCGTGAAGTGGACAGTGATATGCTCGATTGTGATACTACCAGTAGTATTGTGTACCAGTGTGAGGTAGCGGAAGCCACCTCGTTCGTGCTCGCGTTCGACAGACACGTTACCGGCTCCTTGGGGTTGGAACCAAACTGGCTCGTCCATCCCAGAGTCCTCAGTGGCGTCCGAGCTGAGGTGAGAGATCCAAAGCGACGACTCCGTGTATGTCAAGCCAATGAACTGGCCATCGTCGACGTTGCCTACTTGCAGACTGACAAGACCGGCGATGTTTTTGCCCTACGCGAGTGTCAGCTTCGGACGACTGTAGTCTTGGCACATTTCCTCACGAAGTCATACGTGACAGCTGAGACGCCGTCAAATGTCGCACTTCCGACCGCATCTCCAGTGAGGCTGTCTGCTCCGTTGACGGTGCCATTGATCTGATTGACTGAAGCCGGGTGTAGAGTTCGCGAGCTCGGTGAGAGGATATACTGCTCGTACTGCGCAGCCGCTACGCTAGCGAACAGCAAACTTGTCTTGAGTAGCACCATATTCGCGATGGAGAGGAGAAATGTATGAGGAGAATCGAGACGGATCTGACATGTATGAAATACCTCCTCGACAAAGTTCGAGGTCGATCATCCCGCCTCTCGCTGGTCTTTCCACGGAGGTCTCCAGCGACGCAGATGCCGCCTTCGATGTACCTGCATTACTCCGCAAGTTGGACGGGCCAAGCTACTAGAGTGTGTGCCTACTTGTCAGGTACCTGGTCGCAGCAGTATGGTAGTCTGTTGCAGAGTGCCGTGAATGGTCGCGGCAAAACTGTGGAGGAAGTGTGGAGAAGGCGGAGAAGTTTCAAGACGTCCGGATTAAGATGGAGCGAGATGCCCCGAAGGCGAGATGGAGCGAACTCCACTTTATCTGACCCATGACTTCTTATGCCCTGGTGACGGCAAACACATCTTCAGCACTCGGCAACATCACAGCGAGATGTCCGACGGAACCTCTGCAGATGATACAGCAATGCGTGTCGATCCTCAACGGGCCCAAGTGTTGGTCGAGAACATCTCTTCCGTACTCCAGAAAATCGAGTCTGTAGCGAATGGACGAAAGGTAGCTACGCGTTCAACACGTCCAGCCACCAGCCGTCCCTGATAGATCTGCATCCAAAGGTCCGACTCATTGCCGTCTCCAAGCTGAAGCCTGCGAACGACATCCTAGCGCTACACCAATCACACCAGAAGATCGTTCACTTCGGCGAGAACTATGCTCAAGAACTCACCGAGAAGGCGTCACTCTTGCCTCGCTCGATCAAATGGCACATGATCGGAGCCCTGCAGACCAACAAGTGCAAGCCGCTGGCCGAGCAGGTTCCCAATCTTTGGTGCGTGAGCAGCGTTGATAGCGTGAAGAAGGCAAATGCACTCGAGAAGGGTAGAGCAGCGCTGGCCGAGAAGCAGGATCTCTCAGAGAAGCTGCGAGTGCAAGCACAGATCAACACCTCCGGCGAAGAGGAGAAGAGCGGTGTAGAGCCCAAGGATGCCGTGGCGTTGTGCAAACACATCATGGAGGAATGTCCGCATTTGCAGCTCACCGGCTTGATGACTATAGGTGCCATTGCAAGAAGCAAGGCTAGCACGCCCGAGACCGAGAACGAGGACTTTGTCGCACTGAGAGAAACCCGAGATCAGGTGGTGAAGGAGCTGGGCATAAATGAGGCAGACTTGGAGCTCGGCATGGGCATGAGCTCAGACTTTGAGGCTGCAATACGACAAGGCAGCGATGAAGTCAGAGTAGGAACTACGATCTTTGGAGAGCGGCCGGCGAAGAAAGATGCGGAGGTGAAGGCGAATGTTGCGGAAGCAACGTGAACGCTGAGGTACTATTCCTGAGACTGTGAGAGCTTTTCAGCCGTGGCCAATCCGTCAACAGTATTCTGCGAACTTCTTTCGCACTGGAAGCACGTCAACGTTTGGATATCACTTTCAGACTCCTTGGCTTCAAAGTCGTGATACAAGACTACAACACCTCAATCATCTCCTCCTCTTCATCAATCTCCTCTACCCGACCTTGCCTGTTCTCTCCGCTGCCTTCCTCTCCTCCTTCGCCCTCTTCATCCCGCATCAAAACTTGCACCAACCGATCACAGCCCTCCCTCACGCCTTCATCTTCCACAGCTTCATGCAGCTCCCTGACGATAGGGTAGACCTTCACCTCCCGCAGCCTATACCGCCCTTCTCTCGTGGTAGTAAGCAGTAACAGCGTCTCGAGATGCGTGACCAGAATATCGACTTGTGGCTCGCGTTTCTTGTCGTCGTCCAGCAGCTGGCATTCATCCAGCATTCCTTCTGAGTCCTCGGAGCTGTAGGACTCGGAGCCCATGAGCGGGAGCAGAATGTAAGGCAGTAGATGAATGTCAGGCTCCGAAAGAAGTGCTGCGTGGTCAGACGTCGAGAAAGCGGAGTTCTTGAGCGTGTTCGCGACGCCTCTCCGTCTGATAGTCGAGGAGTGCTCGGTGAAGACCATAATCTTCGAGATCGGTACTACATCGCCATCGGAGTCGCGGGGCGTGAGGAAGTGCTTTCTACCCGCGGGGAATTTGGCGAGGTCTGAGAAGAGGTAGGAGAGGTAGTCGTAGTTGGCATTCTTATTGTAGGAACCTGCTGAGCCTTTGACGAATGCGTCGAGGAGCTGATCGATGGCTAGCTTCGAGGTGGAGAGTGAGGCTATGGCGACACGGGGGAGCGTTAAGAGTTTCGTGATCGAAGGGGACTTGGAGAGGTTGGCGAGGAGCATGCATTGTGCATCGGCGTTCGGGTCGGTTGTAGACTATAAGGTGTGTCAGAGCGAACCTTCTGCTCTGAAAGATGGGGATACATACAAGGAGCCGTGACAGGAGACTCTCGAGGAACGTATCGTCGCCCGCGAGCGCTTCGAGGACTTCGGCATCGGTTGAGACGTTGATGAGGATTGTCAAGGCATGGGCGGCGATTGGAGCGTAGTCTTTGATCAAGAGTTTGAGATCCCGGATCGGTTCAAGCTCATTTCGTTTGAAGATGTTTGGCTGAGCTGTGCTGTAGCCAACGAGATTCTCGGTGGCTGCGATAGAAGTGTTAGGGTCGAGTCGACCTCGTCGTCGATTAATTGCTCACGTGCGCACCGATCTGGCGGATGTCCTTGTTGCCGTGATGGAGGAACTCGACTAGCTGATGACCTTATCAGTGGATCGCTCAACGGTGTTGAATTGATCCTAACTCACTTCCTCGAGTTCTGTAGGCATAGTTGCTACATATTACACTCGTCGTTGTGATCAATAAGACCGTCGATAGATTTAAATGTGCATGTGGAGCCTGAACAGCGCGAGGCAGTCCGAGCCGAGCTCTAGTGTGACAGCGTCCAAGCAGTCGAGACGATGACCTCTACAGATCTACACTGTACCACACTGTTTTTGGCTTCTTCTTGAGCTATTGCTGTGCATTTGCTAATACTAGGCGATGCTTATACGAAGTAACGTGTACGCATAGCGAAGAGACCTCACGATGTTGCAGGTAGGCAAGACCAACCGTGGCCTCCCCATTGACATCATGCTGACTCCACGACGACAGAGGCTGAAAGGCTTCAATCTCGACAAATTTCTGGACAGCCAGATCGCCGAGGAACAGGCCAAGCAGAACAAGCCCGGTCAATCGAGTAGCCCGGCGAAGCGATGGTCCAGCAATGTGCGACGTGGTAGTGGAAGGACGGACTCGCCGTCGCGGCGGGCTGGGGGAAAGCTGAAAGTGCCTGGTGAGGATGGAGGAGATGTGGGCAAGTCGCCTGACCCAGACGACTTTGTCATTGGCGACGACGCGTCCGACATCTCGCGAGCAGCGACACCACGACCAGTGAAGGAGGGCGATGCTGCGCCGACAGCAGATGATGCCGTGTATGCAGAGCAGGGCGACACCTCGCCTTCCAAAGGTAAAGATGCAGCTCGCCCAGACGACAGCCAGCTCCCCGAAGATGTCACTCAGAAGCTCGCCAGACTCGAGACCCTCAGCTCAAAGTACAAAGGTATGCTTCACAAGGTTCCCCTACACCGCAATTGGCATCTTTTGTTTTACTCACAGCATTCGCTATCTACAGAGCTTCTACGCAACTACCGCGCCGCGCATGCTCGCGTGTCACAGACCGATGCCTTCGAGGCGACGCTGAGAGAGCACACACCGCTCGCTAATATCAGTGATCCTGGAGCGCTGGTGGAGTTCCTCAATCAGAGGGGATTGCAGAGCGAGATGGTGTTGCAGGAGCTGAAGAGGATCACTGGGGAGCAGAGGGATACTGTTAAAGAGCGAGATGAGCTGAAGGTCAAGCTTGATGATGCGGAGAAGAAGGCAAAAGACGCGTTTGACGAGGCTGCCGGGCTGAAGAAGGAGCGCGAGGAGCAGGCTGCCGCGAAAGCGGTGGAGGCACAGAAGAGTAAAGACGTCAAAGATGCGCCTGCGGCAGATGTAGCCAAGGCGGCCGAAACAGACGCGAAGGACGATACGACGTTCTTCTCTTATGACAGCGATCTCGAGGCGCAGGTGAAGGAGCAGACGGAGAAGATCTCGGAGCAGCGCGCATACATCCTCGAGCTCGAGACTGAGAACGCCAGCACGCATCAGGACTTTGAGATGACGCGTCTTGACCTCGAAGCAATGAAGAACAAGATTACCATCCGCGACCGCGAGATCACGAGTGTCTCAGACCAACTCAAAGAAGCCCGTTCCCAAATCGCCGAGTTGGAAAAGTCTGGTGCCGCCGCACGAGAAGAGCAAGACTCCGCCGTAGCTTCCCTCGTCGCTGCCGAAGCACAATGCGTCGATATGCAAGAAAGGCTGAAGGCGTACCAGATCAACCTTCAGCAGACGCACGAGGAACTCGAGTCTAAAGCTGCCGCTGCCGAGAGTAGCGCCGAGGCTGCGAAACGGAATGCCGCTGCTGCGGAAGAGAATCTGCAGAAGTATCAGACTGAGCAGGAGAAGAACTTGAGGTTTGGCAAGGTTGGAGGCGAGGCACAGGAGAAACGGATCAGGACTTGCGAGGAGGTTATTGAGAGACTGAAAGCGCAGCTCAGGCAGTCTGAAGAGGACAAAAAGGTTATGCTGGCGGCAAATAAGACTATGGGTGGCCAGACGGAGGATCTTATGCTTCAGACGAAATTGATGATGTCCGAGGCCAGCTCGCGGAAAGGTCTTATTGATCAAGAGCGCGCCAAATGCGCTACTGCTATGGTCAATCAACAGCGGGCTGAGGCGCGATTGCGGGAGGCTGTCGAAGAGCGCGAAAAGGCGTTGCGACTGGCAGAGAGCAAGAAGGGCCATGAGGCTGCCGTTGCTGGGCTGAAAGGGCAATTGAAGCGCGCAGAGAGGGATCGCGATCAGGCCTACGAGCTGATACTTGCCTGTGGCAAATGTAAGACTGAGTCCGAGGAACCGAATGTCACTGGTGAAGCCCAGAGTGAGACGAGCAATACGCCGCGCAGCCGGTCGCGACAAGATTCGGATGCAACAGAGCTCACTGAGTCGACACAGCCTACCGAAGTGAGCACGCCGTCCGGTGAACTCGTAGAGCCAGTAGCAATTGATGCCAAGAAGAGCAAGAAAAAGAAGAAGTCGAAGGCGAAGAAGAAGGCAGGACCAGATGAAGTCACTCCAGGTCTTGCATCCGTCGCGGAGCTCGAGAAAGCCACCGCAAACCTCAAAGATATGAACGATCCTGCGGTGATGAAGGCTATTACGGATGGCATCAAGAATCTGCAGGAATCACGCAGCGTCGAGGACGATTCGGCGGAGCAGCTCCGTCTACATCACGAGGAGATAATCGAGACACGCAACCAGACGATTAAGGACCAGGAGTTCGTGCTCCTCAGCGCGAGAGAGGAGATCCACAGCCATCAGGTGTTGCTTCAAGTTGAGCATGAGGAGGTACAGAAGCTACAGCTCGCAATGCAGGAGCAGCTACTCAAGGGCGCTTCGGCAGATGAGCTCGAGAAATTGAGGAAGTCGATCAAAGCGAAGGATGAGGCTATTGACCGGCTCGATGCGAAGTTGAAGGGCGAGGAGGAGCTGAGGGAAGAGATCGAGATGATGCGCGACAGTATGACTGAGCTTGCGTCGGAGTCTACTAATGCGAAGCACGCACTACAGGTCAAAGTGGAGGAGTCCAAGAGGCTACGGACGGAGTTTGATGAGCTGCAAATGGAGAATGATCAGGTGCAGAAGCGGATGAAGGACGCAGAGGCGCAGCGAGATAACCTGGCAAGGCGCTGCACAGGTCTAGAGACAGAAATCTCGGAACTGAAGACCGCGTACGCGAGTGCTGGTAGCGCCAGCGCTGGTGAGGTGCAAGGGCTGAAGGATGCGGTCGAAGCTGCAGAGAAGGAGTCTGCCGCAGTACGGCTTACTAAGGAGGCTGTGGAAAAGGAGCTTGAGGTACTCAAGGAGCAGCACAGCGCGAGTGGTGCTGAACGCGAGGAGAAGCACAAGTCGCTAACACGCGACTTTGAGGAGCTGAAGAGTCGCGCTGCTACGCTTGACACGGACCTGACCGCAGCGAACCAGCTGGCGCAGACGCGCTTCAAGGATCTCACGGACCTGCGCGAGCACACCAGCAAGGTGCAAGCCGAGCTCAAGAAGCTGTGGGACGAGGCAGCGCAACTCAAGAACGTCAAGACTGACCTTGAGAAGTCCAGCAGCGCGCTCAAGCGCCTCGAGTCCAAAGAACGTGATCTCCGATCCGAGATCGCAGAGTACAAGTCCCAGAGCACCGACAAAGACACCCGGATTGGCGAGCTCCGCGACAAAGCCAAGAGCAGCGAAGAACGCTGCAAGGCGCTCGAGGACACCTACGAGCGAGCGCGCAAAGACCTCGAGGCCAATGAACAGACACGCGACGAAGCTGTCGAGACGCGCGACAAGTTGCAAGTACAGCTCGACCAAGCTCTTGCAGATACGCGCGCCGCGAAGACCGCGCTGCAGCCGCTCGAGGAACAGGTTGCCAAGCTCGGCAGCGAAGCCAGTGCGCTTCGCGAAGAGGTGCAGGTTAAGTCCGCGCAACAGCAAAGCGCACAGAGTCTGATGGACAGTATGCAAGATCAGTCCCGCGAGCTCGCGACGCAGATGAAAGAGGTACGCAAGAGGTGCGAAAGCCTTGATGAGGAGCTAGCGGATGCGCATCGGTTGCTTTCGGAGCGGAGTCGGGAGGGCGATACGATGCGCAGACTATTGCAGGATGTTGAGAGCAGAGCTGAGAGTCGGGTGAAGGAGATGAGGGAGCGCATGGAATTGGCTGTTGAAGAGCGGGATCGCGCTGAGGAGGAGGCATCTACCATCGGTCGGCGGAAAGCTCGAGAGCTTGAGGATGTCCGCAACAAGCTCAAGGAAGCCGAGGGTGCATCGACGCGGGCTAGCTCGGCGCAGCAGGAGGCTGATAAGCGCGAGGTAGCTTTTAAGTCACGGCACTCTGACCTTGAGGATCGAGCGGCGCAGGTTCAAGAAGAGCTTACCGAGCTGCGCAGTGCTATGGCATCGCTTCGGGACGCTCTGGACCAGTCGGAGAAGCAGGTGTCCTCTCTCTCGTCTGAGACATCGACCCTGCGCTCCTCGCTCCTGGATCGCGATGCTAAGCTTGAGAAGCTGCAGAAAGCTTCGAAGTCTATGGCGGATGAGATGAGGCAATTACAGGCCTCGAAGTTGCGACAGAACAGCACCACTGCGGCGTCGTCCAGGTCATCGCTGGAGTCGACGAATCGAGTCATGTCGCCTGCTGGCGGCCCGAGGAATGGTACACCCGGTGCGCCGAAAGAGGACGCCGTCGACTACGTGTATCTGAAGAACGTGCTGCTGCAGTTTCTGGAGACTAGGGAGAAGAAGCTGCAGTTGCAGCTGGTGCCTGTGCTGGGGATGTTGTTGCATTTTGATAAGTGAGTTGCCTCTGAAGAGGGGTGGATTTAGAGGGTATGTGCTGACTTCTTGATCGTAGGCAAGACATGGGCAAGTGGAATGCAGCCGTCACTGCGAGATGATCTGGGAATCCGGCCTGGACTTGAAATGAATCCGGGACTTGTCGAATGCATGGAGGTACGCCAGGACGGCGATGCGCCAAGTAGTACGCAATCGAGCACGTCCATGCAAGCTGCAAAGTACCGATCTCGGATAAGCGTCTGCATCGCAGCTCCGCTGTGTTTGCATCATACGGGGACGATATCCGGAGCATATGCGGCCTCACTTCGTGCAACATCGCATCTGGAAAGTGGCGACAGTATATACACTTGCCTTCCTCCGTCGCTGCAATAGTGTGTCACACAGTCTGGACGTTGATACAAGAGCAGAGGCAGCTTGCTGCGTCCGTTAAGAGAGTCAGCTTACTGCGGTGCAAAGACGTGACAGTGTCCGGAAAGCCACGAGTCATCGTCCGCTGAAGGCAACGAGGCAAACGGAGGCGGTACTCGCGGCCAGTCACTAGCCTGGTAGTCTGGTGAATGGTGGCACGCGTACCTGCATGGTGGTGCATTGGCCGGTGACAGCTCGAGAGTGGCCAGACAAAGGACCGTTGCAGCCTTGGCAGGTCAGATGGTGTCGAGTGGGGACTTGGACGAGACACACGCAGTCATGTCTTGACTTATGATACCGGCGGAGGCAGTCGATTGAGTGTATTATATTGCGCAGGCAGGCGACTCGGCAGTGTATGATACTAGGCACGATAGCACCATCGTTGAATGTATTATAGTGTGAAAGCGTATCTCTAGTGATCCGCTTTCAGCTTTGTGCCAACCCGATACCGCGGTTCGCCTCGACCGGTCTTCCCAACGCGTGCGCTGAAATCTTGTCTTGAAAACTCACTTTGAGTGCTCTAGAGTATATGGGCTCGCTGCTCCTTCGAGTGCCCCCACGCTCTCGCCTATCCGCCGAGTCGATCACATCTACCCGAAGTGCAGCCATCCTCCACGACTCGTCTGCCCCACCATTCACCAGCCATCCACAGCTGCGGGAAGGGAAGGGCTGGACTAAGTTACTGACTTCCCGCCGCAGACGTCGATGAGCAGGGCAGGGCAGCGCAGTAGAGTGCCCATCCTTGCGATATCGTCGTGCACTGCAGCTTCTCATCCATCTTGTACTTGCACGTCGTACTTACAGCAAGTTTGGGATCAGGGTTTGTCCCGTCGCCACGCGCATCACGGCCGCACCTCCGCTGGCTGAGAAGTACTTGCGCTGCTGCGGTACATTACGGGCTACATCACATCACACCACGCCCGCCCTGCGTATCGCCCAGCCCCAGCAGCTTGTCTAACAGCACGCAACTCCAGGGTCCAGCCTGTGCGTGAAGTGGTCGCCGTACGTCATTGCACGAGGAATTGTTGCCAATCTACCACTGCACTCCATCAACTCCGGACAGCAGTACAGCAAAGAGCAGCGCATTCTCGCAGCTGAGGTCGCGGCGATCGTCAGTAGCTGGACGCGATGAATGGCTCCGACAGCATGAAGAAGGCGGCCATCAACAAGGCCAAGCAGGTCGCTGGGGTGTCTAGTCCGGGCAGCAATGGCAGTCAAAATGGCAAGAAGCGGAGGAAGCAGGATCTGAAGCCCATAATCACTACTGAGCAGCAGGCTGCAGCCGCGGCGAGTGGTGGAGCATACAGGTGAGTGGTGATGTTGCGTTCACTTGTGTCTTGGGCGGTGTATATCTTAAGCGCAGTGCTGGGATGGAGGAGATGATGTGTTGTTTTGCAGTACCTCACTCCGATGGAGTACGTCCGGCTAATCACCCTCGCTCGCAGTGCACAATCCGGAGCCTCACCCCTAGACCACCAAAAGGTCACGCAGCACAGCAACCCGCTCACCCAATCCCCCGACGACAGCGAGTCTTCCGAAGACGACGGCGCGACGGAAAACACAGCTGACGAAGAGGACTCCGAGGACTACTGCAAAGGCGGCTACCACCCTGTGCAGGTCGGCGAGCAATACAAAGACGGCAAGTACACGATCGTGCGCAAGCTAGGATGGGGCCATTTTTCGACTGTGTGGTTGTCGAAAGATAATGTTACGGGGAAGCACGTGGCGCTGA
>JAVRRP010000676.1:0-14954 GCA_036872775.1 Oleoguttula sp. CCFEE 5521 | reverse complement strand
TCATACATAGACATGGGCTTCCAGGCGCCTGAAAATATCGTTGTATTGCTGAAGAGCCGGCTCGACACAAAGTTGCGCTTGCTATCTGACAATGCGGCGTACTCATGTGAGCAGCCTCGACATGCGTCTAATACCGAGCACCACCCTGGAAAGAAGTATGATACATTCGCGCTTCGTTTCATGGGAAAACAGCCCTACACACACATTGGATGGGTCTTCGGCTCTTCGAATGACACCGAAATTTGTGACTTCCAGATTGCCGCGGGCAACAGCACTGGTATCAGTCGCCAGCACTTCACAATCTGCATGACTAAGACGACCTCGCCTGGGATACAAGTCCTTTCCAAGAACCCTGTCTACCTCACAATTGATGCAAAAGGGTTTGACGAGGACGATACAACCGAGCCCAGAGGATTGGTGTTGCACAAGGAACCCGAGGACCGGAAGCTGTTGTTGCACAAGCAACTCGATCCCTGGCCTATCATCAGGAGTGTGAAGATCAGTGTGGGGCTCCCGCCGATTCATATCTTCATTTGGAGACCGCTGCTTCCTACTGCCGAACAGCGCATGCAGAACTTCGATAAAGCCACAAGAATGCTGCGAGCTGTCCAAGATGCCACTCCGAGCCCGTCCTATTTTGGGACGAGAGCCAGCGAAACCCCTATGATTCGACGTGGTACCAACGACAAACTATATATCATGACCAGTGGAACTAGTCGGAGGGGTGGCTCGGGATCAGTAGAAATGGTAGTAGAGCAAGCCTCCCAGCAGATTTTCGCTGCAAAAGTGCTGCACTTCAGCTCATCCACTTCCGTATCAGCGGCGAAGAAGAAGTACGACACTCTGTTACATGAATTTACGAGTATGCAGGTATTTGATGCTGTGAGATGATCAGAGCAACCCCGACCACTGCATCGAAGGCTGACTGTAAGTAGCCCTTCATTGTGCATGCTGTCGACCTTATCGCCTCTCCATCCCCCTCGCAGCCGGCTTGGTTGGTTATGGAGTGGATGGAACATGAACTGAGGCCTAAAGATTTCCCAAGGGAGGACCGAACGAAACTCTTTGAACACATTGGTGAGGGACTAGGCTTTATTCACGACAAAGGGTTCGTTCACCACGATATCAAACCCGCGAATATCATGGTTCACATGGATTTCGGTAGACTCGTCATTGCGAAACTCATAGACTTTGGTATCTGCTCCACCGCAGAAGCAGGAAGTCGAGGCAAGATCAAAGGGACTGGACCGTACCTGGCGCCCGAGCTGTGGTCTAGCATGGCCTCACAACGAGACGTAGTCCATGATGGTTCACATGCTGTCGACATGTGGGCTTTTGGTATTACCGCAGTAGAGTGTCTGTCGGCGTGATGTCCGAGCGAAGATGAGCTTTGGAAGAAAGCAGCACGCTTCTGGCCCCCTCCGGAAGCCTTTACTCTATGGCTGCAGGAGTTTAAAGATCGGCGAGTACCATACCAGACGTCAGCCTTCGGGGAGCTACTTGAAGGACTATTGTGCGATGACCCTAACCAACGATGGCATGCCAACTCTGTGCGCAAATGGCTCGCAGATCATCCCGAGGTGCGCGATGAGCGACGTATAACAGACACTATCGACGATGACGACGATGACGACGGAGAGTTTTAGGCAAGAGTGAAGATGCCGAGGTCATGATTAGTTCAGAGTCTCAGGCTGTACACTGGATGTTTCCGGCCGGATAGCTGTCTTTTATACAAGCTCAGGTAGGATGCTTCTTCTTCGCTTTCCCAGGGACTTTTGACGATTACCATGCCCCAATACAGGTATCCTCTGTCGTGCATACAGATAGAGTCAAGGCGCTACTGGCGATCATGAGCGCGCCGATGAATGAGTTGCGTCGAAAAAGTTGGCTTGCGTATGGTTCTTCTTGCTTAGTACGGGCGCACCGGGTGAATCAACTGTCTTTGCCGGACTGCCGCTGCTGTGCGAAGGCGTGCGGTGCCTGCCGGCTGACATCCCCTATTGTTGGTATCTCGGTGCGCAATGCGCCGGTACGGACGGAGGAAGGACCCGGGACGCGCGTGGAAGTCGCCAGTGTCCTGTGCGAAGATAGTAAGCATTCTCCGCCACGCAGAGAGAATTTCGACCTCCTCCCCGGTGAAATCATATTGAGTGCATTTGGTATAGGCTCGGGACGAGTCCTTGAAGTCAGGGCTCCTCTGGAGAGGAACCCGATCGCCGATGAACATTCCATTAGGAAGAACATGGGTCCTGTGACCTTCGAGTATCGGAGCAATTCAAGTCGGCATTCGACACCGGATTCGTACTGCATGCGCCATGCGCATGTCTGACAACTACTGAGAATCGAGTATCGCAGCAGTGCGTGGCTGTCAGGCCCAGACGCAAGTCCTCGTCGAAGCCTGCTCCACGGTGTAACAAGGTTGCGTCTATTCTTGCTTGGGACTCTATGTATAGCAGCTATTGTTGGGGCGTTTCTGGCCACCCTACTTCGGACTCCTGTAGTTCCTGTCAGGCCTGTGCACAGCATAGACCCTCGCTGCCGAGCAATGCTTTTGAAATCTGGAGTCTGAACACATGGCAGGTATAATTAGATCAGAGTCGGCTGCACGCGTTCATAGAAGCAGATTGCTGGATTTTTGGACTCTGTCGGGCCCTTACAAAACATCGGCAACTGCTGCCGAACAACGCCCTCAACGTCTGGAGTCTGGATGTCTTGGTGACTAGGTAGGTATAAATAGATCAAGGCCACGTTCCAGAGTGCATGGAAGCAGGTAGCCGGAGGCATCCCGCCCTGACATAGTTCACTGCACCTGTGGCATGATATAAAAGTGAGTGATGAGTGCGTCGATGGCGTGCGATGAGATATTGAGATCTGCAACTACTCAACATGCTGACCTCATACCTCCTTACAATGTTTGTTGGACTCCTCACGGCAATGACTGTGGCCTTCACTGGTGATTCGTTCCAGCTCACGAATCTTCTGGTCACTCGCATCGAGACTGGAAACACAACCTTGACCTTCACGGTCTACGATCCTGACCCTCTGACCAATGCGACAGCGGTCTGTTTTGGCACGTGGCCGTACGAATCGAAATCCTGGCCATCCGGTGCTTACTTACCTTGTGGATCCAGTAACTTCGGCTGGAACGTGGCCGCGTTTCGCTCATGGCAAGATTTTGAGATCGGCATCGAGCATTTGTCCAGAGATCCAGAATGTGTTGTCTGTTCCTGATCTAGCTCATCTCGACCTTGCTGATCTGAACTTTATAGGATGGGACCTCCTCCGTATGACTATGTGATCACGTACGGCGCAGGGACGTATAATATGAGCAGCATGGCATGCGGAGACATAGGGTGCATGGAGGGATGCGTTCAAAAGCCCAACACAAAGGTTCTCGTCTTGATCACACGCTCGACTGCGTGATTAGATATGAGACAGGTGGTCATGACACGTTTTGGGTCTTTGTCTTGTCGAGGATTGGTTTCAACGCTCTCCGAGTGCCGATTGTTCCTATAGTTCTACCTGGACCCCAGTACTGTCATCGACGGGTTCATTGTATGACAGTCAATTCCAAGCATGCGTTAGGCGGAAAGCATGGCCATAACATCATTCCACTCTTTGCATTCGCTCTTTCGGCGATACGTACACCTTTTGGCCTTTGACAAAATAATAGCCCGTGGCAACGATGACGACAAAGCCGATCAGCAGGCTCGAGAAGTTCATCGACTTGGCAGTCGTAGGCGTCACACCTGGAAATTGAATGAAGACAAAGATCGGCACTAGCCAACATAGCGCAACCACGTTGATCGGAAGTCCCCATCTGCCAAGTGACCTGGAACTTGTCAGCGCAGGTCTTTTGACCCATGAAGATCTGCAGCTTTACCACTTTCGGGTAGGCAATGTCTCGCCTCGTACACGCTTAATGGTGATGCAGCTTATACATATCAGGTATGACGCCAAGATACTACCGGTACCAAGCGCGAGGATGGCGTTCAGTGCGACCGCTGAGCCGATGTTAATCAGCGACAGAAGTACGCAAATCACGAGCGATACCAAGATAGCGTTGATCGGTATGCTCCAACGAGGCGGGACCTGATCGAGGTGTCAGTCAAGTTGAGAGTATGTCGCAGTGCTCAGTACAGCTTTCCACTTACGTATCGCACAGTGTTTGAGAACGGCACGCCTTCGTCGCGCGCGAAGGACCAAATCTGGCGACTTGCTGTAGCTACGCATGCAATCACGCTTCCTACAAGAGGCAACAAGATAAGCACCGTCATAAGCGTTGTGCCAGCGTGACTTTTGGTGACATTGAAGAAGACCTGGATGAATGGGTAGCCAGTCGGAGTTGCCAGAATCTCGTCCAAATCTCCTAGCGTGAAAATCATCGTGATGGCCATAATGAAGCCTAGAAACCCATTGATGTAGGTGGACCACATGATGGATCGGGGCATGGCTCGAGTCGCATCCTTCGTTTCTTCGGCTATCCTGCATCAGAACATGTCATTCGAAAGAAGAATCTGTCAACGTACACATGTGGACCTGGCTATCGAAGCCGTTCAAAGAAACCGTGAGCGGATACAGCCCGATCAACAAGGACAGACCGTCAGACGACCATCCTCCGCCATTTTTGATGTGGAAAAAGGCGCTGTATGGATTGTTGCGTGGTGCCAACGTCCTGTTCGCGCGTGGACAGTCAGCGAGGGCACACATAGGCCAAATAGCTAGCTCGCTAGGCCTTGTTCCCGAGTATACGTGCCACAAGATAATTATGATGACAAACATCCCCCCAAAATGCAGGAGAGCAAGCGAGGCTTCGACAATAGGAAGTTGTCTGGCACCGTAAGTATTGAACCCTACGCAGAGTCCCACAATGCCGATAGTGATCAATGTGCCGTGCCAGCCTTGTGCAATGTAGTCAGGATAGTTGAGGGTGATGAGTCCCTGTATGACCGTCGCAACAAGCATGCCGATTCCGGTGATGCCGCCTTGCCACCCAGCGATTGCAAGCCAGCCCGTGAGGAAGCTAAGGTATCTCTGCACGCGCGGAGGAGCAAATTCGGACACCTTCCGTTAAGTCAGCCATGCCGCCCAGTAGACCAATGAAAGGTGTAGCGAGGTACCCAGTGATATTGTCCGCCTGATGTTGCAGCCTGAGCAACGTTAGCATCGTTATTATCCCTCATTCCTAGGGTTTTGCACGCGTAACAAACCATTGATGATAGCTCAGCTATGCTCGCATAGACGAAGAGAAAGCCACCAAAGACAATCACGAATCCCCAGAATAGGCCAGCCGTGCCGCCGTTCGTGATAATGGCGAAGCTGTTCTACCAAAATCTAGCCGAACATTAGCTGCCGCGAAAAGGTAGCATCTTTTGTATGCTCACCGTCAACAGCGTCTCCCACGTAACACTGCAACTTTGTATCAGTACATGCGACTGTAGAAGCGTGATAGAGTCTCAAGATATTGCATTAGGAACTTGCATCAGCGTGGACCCAAAACCAAGCATGGATATGAACGTGAACATCCGTCGAGTCTCTTGTATCCGGCCCAATACGCCCATGTGGTGCTTATCTGCCTCAGTGCCTTGATACTTCGGTGCAATATGCGTATCGTCTAGCTTTATTTGCTCCATTGCGGCGCGATTTAGGGATCCAGGCTCTTGTTGGAAAGTCGTTGTGCTGGGCCAAGCTGGACGTTCTAGGATCATGAGAGCTAGAGGGGCCGGAGTGAAATAGAGAAGGTAGCGGTAAGGGAATGGAAGACCACCGTGCAACGTAGGCGGACTCGAAGGTAATGGCACGGAATGATGGAAGCTTAGCCAAGGCAGAAAGTATTCGCTTCGCCAATGCGCACTGAGCCTCTACCTAGATCTGGTTAGCTGATGCAGCAGTCGCGAGGAACTCTGAATTCAGACACGCAGTAGCGCAGACGAATCACCACGATGGCTCCAAGGTTGCATTCAGGCTCATCAAGGCGGCAGTCGAAAGCCGCAGTCTTTTTGGTGGAGTTCCATAGGTTGCCGGAGCAGTGGCTGTCAGCGATGGCAAAGGCCGCGAGCCCACTGGGTACTGCCCCGGTATCAAGTCAAGTCTCTATCCGATTTCACGTGAACAAAGATGGCACGATCATGCGCTCTCCGATCGATCTTCCCGACATATACAATACCTGCCCCGCAAGGATGATAGGCTCGGCGATACAGTAGGCTCTTCTCGCTAGACTCCATGAAATGTCCTCCGTCTTGCGATCCCGAATTGCCCCATATCAATGCGCATGTCGTTCCTGCATGCAAGCCTACGTGTTAATCTCGCTAGCCTGCGAGACCATGCATGAGCGCGTTAGGAAGATAAGATATATTAAAGTGCGGCAGGACGGGGGGACGTTCCGGGAAAACGTTCGCCTGTAGTACCTATCGGCTACTCCTCGGGGTTTCATCGTTAGAGCATGATGAACCGCATATGGGTTTGGTCTCTGAGCTGCAGCGGGGCTTGCGTTAGTGCTTCGGCTAGTCAAGATCGATTGTTGTTAACGACACAGCACTTCTCATACGCTAGGAGCCAAAACAGCATTGATGCTCGGTCCAGGTCATACTGTCGACTAAACCCTTACGCCGCACGCTTGCGTGTCTCAAGAATGAGAAGGGCAAGAGATTGTCGAGGCACGATCTCGGGGTACCAATTGGCCCGGGTTGTCTCAACACCTGTTTGAGTGATAGATGCTTCGATTGATCACAATAAGGTCGTGCTAAACGTATTGCTGTCCGTCCTCCTGCGAGTCTCCCACCTTCGACCTGCAACTGCCACCAGGAATCCATTGCAAGTATGTCCATCGACTTGCCTCCCGGTTACATTCCAGCCTTACATCCGATCACCCAGCACGATCATAGCGGACTTGCTAGCATAGCTAGCGGCTGTGCTCTTGTCTTCACTCTGATGTTCGCAGGCATACGGCTATGGAACTGCTATCGTATCGGAATCAACATAGACGACGTCCTCCTGTTCGCAGGCACTGCAAGTCTTCTTCTGGCTGCGTGTCATATTTCGACTGACTCTATGGTTCTTCAAGTTCTTAAGCTTCGTTCAATCCGTACTCATACTCATCGCCGTAGATCAAGGCCTCGGCAGATCAGAATACCTTCTCGAGAAGGACGGGGTTCTGCGGATCGCGAAGGTATAACGTTCAGCGTGTCTTCAAATATGTTCCATTACTAACTACTGACAGATTTTGTATGTCAGCGACTTGCTTTACGTGGCTGCGCTCTTCCTGTCAAAGCTCTCTATGTCGTTCTTGGTGAAAAGACTCAGTTCTGGAGACAAACTCAAGCGATTGATCAATCCATGCATATACTATGTTTGCATTGCATTCGTTGCAAGTATCATCATGGTAGCCATTGGCTGCGAAGGCACGCAGCCATGGTCCCGCTTTACTGGAGCTTGCGATAGCCAGGTCAGTATCTCACAGCTGCACTACGACACATCGACTTCTCCTGACTGAAGTAGAGTCAGTTTCCACGCTGGGTCTCAGTCGAAAGCCTCGCCATGCTCGCTGAACTACTCATCTTGCTGTTCAGCTTGTGGATGATCGTACCCTTACAAATGTCTTGGAAACGCAAGATCAGACCCCTGACGCCCTTCTTCATTCGTTTAGTGTAAGATCGACTGACACTCCGGAGAAGCGAGATGGCCAGCTGACGCCGGCGATGTTCCAGGGTGATTACACCTGCGGCATTCCGTCTTAGGAGTCTTCACGATGTCCAACTCTCTACCGATCCGAACTTCGACAGCATTGGCAGCATCGTGTTCACCCAAGCGGAACTTGCCTGCAGCCTGGTCACGGCCACGGTTTCGTGCTTACTAGCATTCGTCCGAGGATGGAACACTGGATTTGGAGCCTTGAACCCGGACACAGTGCAAGCGCAATCTCGACAAGACTCGATCAAAGCGGGCGGTAGCCATGAGCTGAGTGCTATTCATCATCGCAACACTCGACGATCCCACATCAGTGTAAGTCTCTCGGCAGTCGCAGAGGAGTCTACACACAAGTGGTCGATCAATACATCACGAGGAAAGCCGGCAGAGAAGAGAAGCATTGCAAGTGATGACAGTACCGGTATGATGATACGGAAGACCACGGAGACTCGCATCCATACAGAGGCTCGAAACACAACATTGTCGAAAGTATGATAGAAAACATGGGTCCCAGTAGCACTGTAGGAGCTGTGCGTCTAAATGAGCACGCTGTCGGCACGATTGGAGGATAGCATGGGACATTGTCTTCTGTCTAAGAGGGAAAAGGGTGAAGCAGACGCCGTGACAGACCGTTGAGGGAGAATACCTTTCTTGCGCTTCTATGTAAATTACTGTATTGATGGACCATTGGC
This sequence comes from Oleoguttula sp. CCFEE 5521, assembly GCA_036872775.1. Classification (NCBI taxonomy): domain Eukaryota; kingdom Fungi; phylum Ascomycota; class Dothideomycetes; order Mycosphaerellales; family Teratosphaeriaceae; genus Oleoguttula; species Oleoguttula sp. CCFEE 5521. The sequence continues at coordinate 6,576 of JAVRRP010000676.1, read as the reverse complement.
AGTGCGCTCACCGGTGAACGCGCGAGCAGATGAGCAAAAGGGGTCTTCATAGAAAGACAGGACGGGATGACTTCATCTGCTCATAACCATTGTGCGATGTTTTGCATTTGTCTCCGGTCTCGATGTTGACGAATATGGGTGACCGTGGCCGCGATCAGCCCTACATTCTTGGGATAGCATATGCCCTAGGAAGTCTGCCAAAGCCCTTCCCTCGATCATTGTCGAGCATCGTCCGCCTAGTACGGACGCTGATATGATCCGTGATATCTAGACCTGTACGGCAATGAGATGAGTCTGCTCCGTGTTCCTAGTCCATGTTAGCAGGGAGCAGACGCAGAGATCTAGAACTTGGTGACGCAAGTCAAGTCCCAGACGACCAAGTGCATACGCACGATCAAGGCTGGAGACATGCAGCCCAGGCTCGGGCGTCTCACGCATTACGCGCTTGAAATCAGCCTTCATGCAACACCTTGTATATCGGAGTCCTCCTGCACCTGGTGATCGGCTTTGCTTTTCAACAGGGAGACCACTTCGCGAAGTTGTTCACAGAGCTCAACCCGTGGCTGGAGGATCTGATCTGAAGTGTCAATATTACCCATTATCGCCTCTAACCTCCGCAGATGCCAAATTACACTAAGCGCAACATCCCTCTGGATCGACTGTTGCGACGAAGTGAATGACTTGATCGAGTCCAGTATTGGTCCCATGTTGTGCTCATCCCACAGCAATCCGCCTTGCACTAGTGAAGGTTCCAGTGCCAAAGCTGCATGAATCACCCGCAGTCCTGGAGGTAAAATGAGAACATCGTCCGGCTCCAGTAGGATTGCCCGACTGTTACCGTCAGGACTCCAGCCATGCGGATGGTCGATGTATTTTCCCCATACATCCGGATGCCAAGGTACGACGAAGTAAAGCTGACGACCCAGCAAATTGCGCATCCAGGAACCGCCATAGACATCGGCTTCGGTCCCAGTGAACGACCCAATGTTACTGAGTTTGTTGTACTCTTCAAATGGATCGTCAGGTGACCACCGTGAGTGTTGCCGCAAATGTGACACGTCCTTCAGCCTGGAGTGCCGGCCCATGCGCGTTAGTGGTGGTGCATCTGCCGCACTAACGTTGGGAAAGCTCACGATCACGTCAGACGGACTCAAATGTTCAGCAGCGCTTTCATGAGCCCTCGCCTGCTCGAGACGATCGAGAAGGGGACAGACTAGCTCGGGGCGGCAGCGGCGTTGATGGAGCGCAAACACTTCGAAGGACAACAAGCCGGCGTCGAGGAATGCAGCTTTGAGCACTACAGGTTTTGTGAGAATCTCTGTGCCTTGTGGCTTATACCGATCGTTCATCTCGTCGATTGACCATAAGAAATAGTTAAGCCCCGGCGTTGCAAATATAATGTGCCGTACCCATGCACGGATGGTGTCATTGGCGTTTTTCTTAAGTCGCAATGTAGCCAGCTTTTGGGCTTCGTGCACAGCACGATGAAGTGCGTCGGCATTCTGCAATGCACCAGACCTCGGCAAAGTGAAATCCATACCGCAGTCTCGACACTCGACACAGAACATCGGAGCTTGACCTACATCATGTGCTGCACCACTAACCACGTCCACTGGCTGAGGCACTTGCCCTTGACCGTTGTCGTCTTGCTCTGCAATTGCGTGGAGCTGAGGATGTGAAGGGTCAGCATGGTGCCCAGGGTTCTCCGGCGAACCATAATCCAATTCTGTTATAGGAGAGACACGTCTGGTCACAGCAACCTGAGCCCTAGCCCGATTTTGCGGAGCTGGCGAAACTGCATAGTCTGAATCCGAGTCACTTGCTGGCTGACTAGGTGAGGCAGTTTGAGCAAAATTATTGTCGACCTCAGGGCTTGGTCCCCAAAATGCATCATTGAAAATCGATGGCTCTTCTGGTGCAGATGAACTTCCGCGCTCGGTGTCGCTAGGATGCGCATGCAGGTGCCCTGGGCCGTTCCCAGAGACGATGCTCGATGCGCTGTGATCATGCATATCTTGCTCGTGTAAGACTGAGGCATCTGTCCCAGACTCTGGCGAGTCTGGAGCATCAGACACATTCGTTGACGGTAATTCTTCCTGTCCTGTAAATATTTCTTCGCTCCGGTCATGCTGTTCCGGAGTGTGAATACCATACCCCTCTCTATTGGGCCCGGACCGTACAGAAGGGTCACTACCGGCAACGAACAAAGATGACTCACGTGATGACTGTCGATCCGGTATAGCGTCTGTAGAAGGATCGCGTCCACACCGCAAGCCTCTTCCCGGCCCGGGTCTTCCATCTTGCCGCCGCAAGGGCGTAGATTTCCCAGACAACGACCGTCGCGAGCGTGACCGTGGTGTACTCGACCTCGAGCGTCGTTGCGTCAAAGACGGAGTCAGTGGATCTCGCATTGAAGCCTCACTCGGGACCAACATGCCATAACGATCAAAGGTGATACAGAGAATCCGCATCTGCTCAGCATTACGTACTCCGGGTATCGATGTGTAGTCCTGTTGGATCCAGCGGTCAACCTTCCGAGCGTAGGTGTCGTGATCAAACGGAGTTCCTCGCTCGTTCAGCACGGCTGCCAAGTCAGTGGCCAACAAAGGGCACAATATGCCGTGCCGTGGGTCGTACGCGCCCTTCCGATCGCCGATCTTGCTTCTACTGGGGCCGCCATGGACGAATTCATCTTGCCTGATTAGCATTGCACCGTTGAGCCTTTCTACAGCATGTGGCCACGGATATTTCTTGGCAAGTCTCGCAAGTGCCATAAGGAAGTTGTCAGATTGGATTTGCCATTCGTAGTAGGTGACCTTGTCGAAGGACCAGGCAGCTGTCACTGCAGCGAGGTAACGATTTTTGGTGGCTCTGATCTGAGGTTGTATTGGCACCTGTGCGAGTTCCTCCACCTCACTCCAACATGCGAATTGTGGCGTGATTCCATGCGCGTGGACGGCATGCAGCAATGCATAAGCGACATCGCCCGATTTGGCAGATGTACGCAATATACGTTCGCAGTGCTGGCTTACACATGCTTGAAGACCTTCCGGATCAGACGCAGTATCATGTCGGAGTATGTCCTGATGAATTAAGGCTGACCACTCTAAGGTAGTGTTCCCACTGAGGTCATTCATAATCGCAGGGTCCCTTAAGACTCCTGTCCCGCAGCGGGCCTCCCCGCCTTTTCTACATGGCAACGCACGGTCGTTTGAGTCCAACGTCTGTGCAACAGAGCGTCGTTCACGTTTCATAATGTATGAATAGAGCGCGAATCCATCACACGTGCAGTTCTGTATCCTGGAAATCGTGCTGCAGAAGTTCGCAGACGTCCGGCAATCAGGTTCATGGCTTCCACATCTCAATACACTGGGATAGCAGTCGTTGCGATACCAGCTGCACAAATCCCCGTTGTCGCAAGCTTCGCGCGGCTCGGACGAATCAAGTGCAGACTCGGTGGACTCCTCGCAATACTCGTGCATAACCTAGTTGTGGTTGCAATCCTATTCGATCCAGCGCCCATAACACATGATAGGGGCCGGGAGAGAACTTCGATGGTTCATTTGTGTCTCCTAAACCTGGGAAATATTTTCGCAAGAGCGTTATTGAGCACTTCAGAAGCTGATGCGGAGAGGCCTGAGGACATTGATAGACTTGTCAAGTCTCTACAAAAGGAGCTTAATCTCAACAGGAAAGCTTTTAGATACGATGGGGTGGTCTTGCTCTAGAAGGAGGCGGCACGCGCATTTTCAACGCACACCTGAGGGCAGCAGGCCTTTTGACAGCATCGCAGGAGGATGTCGGTCGAGACACGTTCCGCGGGCGGGTTGTCCAGGACTTGCGCACAGAGCGCACTAGGATGGCCAGAGGACGGTGACTCACCCTAGTCGAGGGTACGTTGGCAACATCACTCTACGTAGCATTGAGACTGATCGTGTGAGTTCTTGTAGCCCCAGAAGCCACTAGCGCAGGAGCCTTAGGTACTTCCCCAACTCGCATCCAACTCCGGGGCACTGGTGCGTTAATGAGCAACGATCCGTTGGAAGACTACGAGGGTTAGTCTAAAGGCTGAGGCAAGAGGTCTTTGACTCACGCGTGCATCTTTTGGAGTCAGCAGGTTCTGCACGCAGTATTCCCTGGCCACTTGCGATGGGTTCTGGAATAAGGCATTGATGACTATGAATCGAGCATCTGCACGGAACGCTAGGACTCTGTCCGCTTGCCAACCTTCGCTCACTGCGCTGGCACATCCGCGAATGTGCATAGCGCGTCTATTGCATCCGTAAGTTTCACACTCACGCCCCCGTATTGCTTGATCCAGACACCTAAAACGCATATCATCTCATCATTCCAAGGAACCGTTGCAGCCAACTCTGCATCTACAGCCATTAGCCTTCCTAGCTGCATGGCCTGGAGCCGAGCTGCTTGTAGCAGGGACTCCATCTTCAGTGAATGCATCCGTGTGACGAGCTTCCTCTGCACGCATTGTTCTGTTTGTGAAAGTGCCGTATCAGGCGTCGTCAAGTGGGCACTGCGGCCGCTCGGAGCGAGCTCGAGGACCCCAGACCGCCAGTGAAATGGTGACTCAGTGGTGCAGGAGTCTTGTACCTCCTGCGTGGTGTCTCGTCGTTCCCCACTTGTAATGGCTAACATGTTTCCAGCGACCATGGTCTGCGCTACCAGATTCGTGTCTCCCTGCGACCGAGGCGCGTAGAGCCCAAGCGCATTCAGTCCAAGCGCAGCTTTAGGTTGTTGAACATCAAACCTCACTGGGTACTGTGGGCTCGTGCTAGAGGAAAGGCTTCTCGCAGGTCAGACATTTGTGCATTTGCAGCATACACAAGAATGGCCACGTACTGCAAAGTTTGAGACTCGTCCTCCATCGCCGAACCATAACTTGGTACATTCGGTGCGTCCACTTTGGCACTGGGCTCTTCTTGGAACTTCATGGACTGAGAAGGGCTCATCTGTCGATTTACATGCGCGGGCAATGCAATTCCAGTTGCCCCCAGGCTTGACTGTTCTAAGCCCGCCGGCACTGCGTTTGTGCTGCTGCCGCTCGAAGTACTTTGGGACGTCTTGGGCATGGAATTGGTTTTTTGTTGGGATGGGATGCCGTGGCCCAGGTCGTTGACATACTGTGGTACAGTCGCGTTCTCTTGCGCATTCACCAGCGTAGTACGAACAGAGGGATCCCCAGGCGCAGTAGCGGGGCCTCGCATCCTCGAAGTCGACGAGGGGCCTGAGTATGCATCTACTTGCGGATATTGGCTCGGAAAATGGTATTGACTCTTGTTCGGCAGGGACTGGAGTTGGGTCGGATGATAGTAAGGAGCTGCTTGTTGGTATGGAATGGCATCCCGATTCTGGTGAATAGCCTGGTATGACGATGAGTTCGTAGGGAAGTATGGCTGGTAGGAACTCATTCTGAAGTCGCTGCAAACTGCGCCGATTAGTTCGTGTCGGGCTTGCTGCCTTCAGCGATGGGGAGATGCAAACCAGGTCACATGCCAGAAGGACACACTACGGACCATATATACCCGCTGCCCAGCTAAGCTCTATTTCCGACCACCAGCATGTCTAGCCCGGCTGCCGCGTAGCCAATGGCCAGAGTACGAGATTCGGTCGAGGGAATGTATGCGGGCTCCCGTGCACAGGATCTAGGCGCATCTCCGCCTCCACGAACCCTCGCACGAGCTCAATAGACCGCGTCAACGACGGACGTGCCTTGGACCATGTGAAGACTACAGGTGGTAAGGACGATTAATAGAACAAACATATGCAGGTATGCCTACGATCTCTTCTTGGACTTCTACTACGCGACGTCGGACCCGACGAAGGCCTTGGGTCTCGGTGTCGCTCGTAGGACAGCACAGGGCTTGACCCACTCCCACAGCTCCAACATGCGTTTCGGGACCCAATTCCACGAGTGCTGCACGCTTGCACGAGATAACACCTCATCCGTTGCCCGAGACAACACCCCATCCGTCGCCCGAGGTGAGACCCGATTTGTTGCTCGAGACAAAAGCTCTTCTGTTTCACGCTCGTCCATATACCGCCTACCAGCCAAAGTCTTCATGTCGAAGTCTTCTTCGCGGAACTTTTCTTGAAGCCAACATGACGGCTGTGTTCCAAATTCCCTGAGAAACTGTTCCTTCAAGTCCAAGAAGTCGACCAGTAACCAGCGAAGGATCGGGTCCATAACGACTTGCGACAAGCGGAGATAGAAGATGCCAATTTGCGCGTACAGTTCAAGTGGTGACTCCGCGCGAGGTGGCTTCAAGAGGGTCCGAATCTTGAAAGTAGAGACGCGTTGAAACGTGCCGGACTGCTCTTCATTAGGCGAGCACCATGGAACAAACTTGTCATCGTCATGATCGTTGTAAAAGGCAGAGTTCTTCCAGACTTCATCGTTCGACAAGCTGTCACAGAGAATTTGCCAGCGTTCGATTTCACTGCGTTGTTTATTGCGGATCTTGGGGATCAGATCCTTCAAGGAACGACAGGCGTTATCAGCAGTCTCAGTGGTCATCTTGTCGGACTTGAGGGGCCACTCTGAGGCTCGCACATTCTAGA
>JAVRRP010000675.1:0-14955 GCA_036872775.1 Oleoguttula sp. CCFEE 5521 | reverse complement strand
TGGAGTGAACGTACTGCTTGCGGGTTTTGGTGAGTCTGGTAGGCATATCGACGGTGTTTGATGGTCGATATCGAGGTCGCTGGTGTCGCTGATCTGTTCGTCTGTCGCAGTCGAATTCGTCAGGCGCATTTCGATGTGCAAATCTCTTGGCAATGACTCGTGCGGATCTGCTTAGCTAAACATTCAATGTGTCGCTTGACTGGGCCGTTCAAGGCAGCAGGTTTCTGTCCATTTGCGCAAGAGCCATCACAATGTCAATACGATAACAACAACCTCATCTCTCACAGCTCCACGAACGTCTCTCAACATGGCTCACGCGCCACCCTCTCGCGTCCAGCGCTTCGTCCGCGCAAACTTCACACCCGCGCCCCTCTACCCATTCAAGGGCATCTGGTACTTCACGACCCACCGCTACCTGCACCCGCTACTTCGATCGCGTCTCATACCTCTGACCGTTCTTTCGGTTGGCATCCTCGCCCTGCTCTTTCTCGCAGCTTACATCCCAGTCGTCGCTTTTCTGGCTCTCTTCCACTACCGCGGCAGCGCCTGGGTGAATGCCACATTCCTGGTGCTGGAAGTCGGCAACCTGATCATCGCGCTGATCTTCGAAGCACTATTTGTCGACCATACCCAAGTCGACATCTTCGACGCTGTCATGGTGGCCGAGGGCTACGAGCACTTGGTGAAGAACAAGCGACCAGTAGACGAGAATATCGATGAGGCAGATCCGGTAAAGCGACTTGGGCCGGCTGAGATTCCGACAGATCGTCGAATTCGTCCTGTGCCTGCCACTCAACTTCATTCCTTTCGTCGGTGTACCACTCTTTCTCGTCTTGACTGGCTATCGGGCCGGGCCATTCGTAAACTGGCGGTACTTTGCTCTGAAGGGTTTCACGAAGCAGGAGCGCAATGCTTTCATTAAGCAGAAGCGGAGGCGATTCGAGTACATGTGGTTTGGCACTGTGTACATGGCGCTGCAGCTCGTGCCAGTGCTAAGCATGCTGCTCCTGCTCACCAGCGCTGCCGGGAGCGCCCTTTGGAGCGTCCATCTTGAACGGGAGGCAGCTCTTGTCAGCGAGAGGACAGACGTGGATGCTGAGGAGCGACCCTTGGTGTACAGAGACGAGCCAGTGTGAGCTGAAGGGGATTGATCAGCATGAATGCAGGACGGAGATGTGTACAGCCTCATCGCACATGCCGACTACAGGATCGACGTTTGTCAGGCATATGCTGCGCCAAGCTACGCGAATCACTCCGGGAGATCTTACCAAAGTCACGCCAGTTACTGGCAGCGAAGAGCTCGCGATGGTGAACACCGCTGTGGCGGGACGGAGCACTTGTTCTTGGCAAGGAAGTCCAGGCAACAGCTACGTGAAAGGCCAACACTACGTCCTCGTGTCAGGGCAATTCATGCAGCCCCGAACAACGTTACTGGCGCTGCTCTACAACCGATAAAGGGTGATGGACGGAGGCTGTGGTGGCATCTGAGGCTGCGCGATGTGAGTTGCACAACACCCACGTGAGGAGGAATCCTGTACTTTGTACTACATAGACCACCCGGGACGAGGGAATATACACGCTAGAATGTACATCACGAGCACGCTCTTCGGTGTCTCTCACAGGCAGCAGCCTTGGATCTGTATTGTCGCTGTGCAGTATACATTGGCATGACCACCTCTCACGTGTTCTTGAGCTCGCCTTTAGATCTTTCTTCAGAGGCCCTCCTACAACTTGCTATGCCCGGATCAGAAGCCTCGTAGTATAATTACACTTACCCTCCGCCTTAGGCCCACATCTCACTTGGTGCACACGCTCATTGCCTCTATTCAGCCATCCCATTCGTCGTAAATCACCCAAGTATTAACCTGGTCTTGTCAACATACAGTATTAGCGGGCGGCTTGGCAACTGCACAGTGAAGGGTGCAGCTGCGCCTCGAGTACCCACCTCATGACATCTTGATCATTGTCTTCCATTCTTTCCGTATTTTCGCTCGATACTTCTTTAAATCGTCCGTCTATGACCGTCAGTACTCAAGTCTTTGATCACACGAACTCCATGCTACGAACGTCGAAATGGAGGCTGCGCCGCCGACATACGAACTGGCCACCTTGAGAGACCCTGTCGGCATGGCCGCGCCTTACATTCCATCGAATTGTCTCTCTTCAGCAGCGCTAGTCTCACGGTCATGGCACGAGGTGTTTAGTGCGCAGCTTTGGGGCAATCCGTCGTCACACTTCGATGTCGAAGACGATCGCCTCTATGCCGCTCTATCGACCTTCGTACGCAACCTACGAAATGTCCGTATTGCCACCAGAAAGCGGACACATACACTGCACCTGCCTCATGACGATGGAGACCGCTATTTTTTGCACGGCACAGAATGGCTTGATGATGTACTGCATCTGCTGCCCAGCCTGCAGTCGCTTGTTGTTCGAGGGTTGTCCTATTTCGACCATGCATCGTTGATGCAAGTCCGCCTAGTAGATCAACCGCCCTTCAATCTACGCCTTCTGGACATCTCAAATTGTGCGAACATCACGCCTGGCGCACTTGCGCGTTTACTACCGCGGTGCTTGTCCCTGTTCTACCTCGATCTATCGTACACTTTAGCAGCCCGTGAATGGGTCGTGCTCGATACTTTGAAGCATTTGATTGGATTGCAAGTGCTTAAGCTGCGAGGGCTTAATTTGAATAACTTTCACGTCTTCATGCATACGCACGTGTTGGGACGACGGATTCGCAGCTTGGACTTATCAGAAAACAACATCACCGATCAGTATCTCCGGTGGCTAATTGACAAGTGTTTACCAGACCTTACGAACCATAGTTCGGACGCTCAAGGGCGGCACGCCGATGGTTCAGACTCGATCCTGGGACCGAATATGCTTGCAATTAGCCAAGGTGTCCATTTCGAGACCTACATTCGCCGCATCTTCACCTCCGGCTTCGTTGCACGACTGGCAATGGAAGACCGGCCAGATCCGGGTGCGACTCACCTGTACCTCAGTGACAATTACATCACGCCCGTCGGTATTTGCGAACTACTCGAATCCGGCGCATTGCACGTTGTAGACGTAGGCGGACAGAGCCACTACACAGACAGGCATTCCACGCGGAGACATGTATCCTCAGTCTGGCAAACGAAGAGTGGCAAGACGGTGGTCACGGCTCTGCGAGACGATGCTTCGGAGAATCTCAAACACTTGCGAGTGCAGTATGGAGTGCTCATTGCGCCCGCGCAAAGCATCGGCGTTGATGATCTTGTGCCGGTGATAAAGTCAATTTTCGCAGCGCCATATGCTTTGATCAACAGGAAATCTGGTCCCTGCTTGGGCGACCCTGAGGATTTCTTAGACACTGGTGCGCCGCCATTGCCAGACGACTGCCTGCAGCCTGCGATGCTACCTCATCTTCGCACACTAGTCTTGACTGAGTTCCCTGCCATGTCATCCGATCGAACGCTCATAGACCGCCTTATCGACTATATCTCAAACTGCGCGACTCAAGCAGCCCACGCGCATGCACAAGCAAAGCTTGATTGGACATCGCCTCCGGGACGGGCAGGCCAGACGGGTACACTTCGGCACTCTGCTGAGCGGGTCTTTGCACTCGAGCGGATCGTGCTCGAGTTATCGCAGAACGTCCCTGCGGATCATGCTCGTGACGTGACGTCCTCGGCGCAAGGGGCGAAGCTTTCGATGACTGAGGACGCAGACAGTGAAGTCCTGTGGTCTGCGGCCGCGGGTGACTTCAGCTTCTTTGATGGGGAGTCTAAATCTGCGAATGACGAGCCCGATAGTAACGATGCTGGTCGCAGTCCGTCACGAGAAGGAAGTCGGGCCTCTCATCCACCCTTACAGTTACGGGCTCAAGTCGTCGACAACATCGCTGTGCTCTCGGCGTTCAGGAAAGATCGTAGACTTGCTCACGAGCAGAACATGGCCAGCAATAATCATCACACCCATACGGAAGGCTACTGGCCGGAAGTCGTCCAGATTGTGCGATTGGCATCTAGTGTCCACGCTTATGAGGCAGCTGACTATCACAGCAGCAGGACTCGGTATGCCTAGCAAGCTTCGCACCACATTCGATTTAGGCCATTTCACTAGGACAATCAAGTGCCTTCATGACCACACGTGCCATAGCGAGTCCAGAGGTGACGCCGTTGGGGGACATTTGCGAGCTGCGGTCACAATCCAGTCTCTCACGAGCGTAGCAATGTTGCAAGCCGGTACAGCGGCTGACATGACAGCACTTTTATCCACGTCTAGTTTGTCGGACAACCAGAGCGATACTTATGCAATATACACATAGCTGTAAGCCTTCCACTTAGTCTCTCTTCTTATGTCCCACTGTCCCGATTCCACGCAATCCCCACACGCTCAACAAGATCGTTGCGAGTATGCACGCGAACATGAACCAGAATGTAGCTCGATAGCCAACCATGAGTGCATCAGGCGAGTGCTTCTCCTCAAGATTTGATTGCAGGGTGACTTGCGCAGCGAGCACAGCAACCAAAGCCATTGTGATGCTCTTGCCGATCTGCGAGATAGTGTTGAAGACACCGCCTGCGAGTGCTTGGGTCTTCGCGGGGAAGACCTTGTGTAAACCGTCAGCTGCACTGTAACACTTGGGTCCAGCTGAAGCGTGGGCTTACTGAAGTGATCAACAGATTCGAGATAGTATACAGTGCATCAGCACCGTTTGGGTTGAATAGGTTTGCCAAGAAGCCTGTAGAGCTATCAGCTTATTGCCACTGCATCTTATCAACACAGACGTACCTGAGCTCCAATAGTTCGAGGTCGGTGTAGCGAACACCATTGCCAACGGCGCAGCCAATGACAGCGTACAGCCGACGACGACAAGCCAATTAGCTGGTATTCTGTGCACCAATAAACCCATCGCAACGTTCGATAGAGCACCCGAGATGGGTGCCGGTAGGAAGCGGATGGATGTCTCTGTTGCACTTAGCTTCTGCACGTCTTGGAAGTAGAAAGTCAAGACTAGGTCACCAAGTCAGCATCATTCGAAGTTGTGTTGAATCCGTGCTTCCATACCCGTCTCAAGTGCGTTGAACGTGCCCCAAGTCAAGAACACCGCCAAGCAGATGGTTGTGAAAATCTTGTTCCGCCACAGCGAATTGGGAATGAGAGCTGGTCTATCGAGCTGCTCCTGTCGACCGACCCAGAATATGAAGGCAGGTATCAGGGCAAAGGCAGTCACTAGCATAGCAATACTCGAAGGCTGTCTGATTGTCGATTGGCTCCCAGTAATCGCCGCGAAGACGTACGACAACATGGCCAGCGATGCACTCGCGATGACAGCGCCTACCCAGTCAATCTCAGTCTTAACGCGCTGCCACTTCTGTGCCCAGCTCATATTAGCGACGCCCTCGCCAGCAATGCCATTATCGATACTGCTAGGTAGACCCCACCATGAGATGGCAAGTACAATGGTGTTCAAAATCGCAGAGAGGTGGTATCCCCATCGCCAACCGATCGAGTCTGTAAGCACACCACCCAATGTCAGCCCGATGGAGAAGCCAATCGGTTGACCGCCTCCCATCGCAGCAAAAGCGAAGTCTCTACGCTTGCCCGTGAAGCTGGCCGTGATGACGCTGACTGCGGAGGGCAGGCAGAACGCTGTTGCAATGCCACTGAGACCGCGGAAGATGATCATCTGGGTTGTCGTCTGGGCTAGCCCGCAACCTAAGGTGAAGCCAGATTGTAGAACCACGCCGAGAAGATACATGAAGCGTGCGCCGAGAGCGTCGGCGATGGAGCCAGAGAGCAGCAAGCTGCAGCCGCAGGTAAGTGCTTGGATGGAGGACGGCCTGCGTTCACATCAGTGGGCGTGATTGATACCACTAGAATGGGCATGATTACCATAGCAGCAGACCTTGCGGTATGTCCAGATCAGCAGCCATAGTCGGCAGTATCACTGTGGTCAAACCACTGAGCAACGCGGAGATGCCTGTCGTGAGTACGATCGAAGTGTACACTGCTGCTGTACGCGTTTTCGACCCTCCGATAGCGGTGGCGACCCGGTCCAAGGCAAGTACAGAGACATCATCTTCGCGCTCGAATTGGCTGGCCAAAGTAGCTGTCGTCGAGGGACGTCTGATGCTGATAGACTTCTTGGTCAGTGCTGGGTCTGGACGAGCCAGGTTTGAGAGCTCGATCAACGTCCTGGACATTATGAAGGCTCGATGACTCTATCAATGAGGCATAACACGCGAGATCTCACCCGTAGCTGATGAAGTCGGAATTATTAATGACCATCTCAGCTACAGGAGGTCCGATGTCGACTTGGCGCCAATCGCATTGGCGTGGCGTCGATAACATACCCAAGGTGACTTATGCTCTTCCGAAAGCCTGCAGAGTCTTCTGCTACAATAACACACACCACAAGTGCCTGTCCGCCGTTTCAGCCGATGAGAGAGCATATGTCTTTGGCAAGGAGCAGTGCGCAGCGGATTAAGGCTCTCAAACGTGGATTGGCCATTCTCCGACCGTTGCGCTGCGGCCTATAGAGGCTCTAGCAACCACGGCCCGGGAAGGAGAGTCTCATCAGAGTTGCGGAAGAGAGGACGTACCTACGAAGTCAGTGCGCCCTGCATCACGCCGTGAACGACTCCGCACTATAACATCGCAGTGTACAGTCGTTGTCTGCTAACGAGGAGCGAGCGTTTAGATACGCTGTGTACGAATATGCTACATCATCGCTTCGTCCTAGGCTCAAGCAGCAGCCTCCCTGTTGGCGCTTTCCTCTCGAACCCACTATCCCTAGCATGCACCTTCACGCCCCTGACCCACGTCTCCCTCACCACGCCCTTCAGTACCTTTCCCTGATACGGACTACACTTATTCCGGAACAGCATCGTGCTCTCACCGACCTCCCACTCCTCAGCAGGATCGAAGACTGCAACATCCCCATCGAATCCCTCCTTCAACGCGCCTTTGCTGTCCTCAAGCCCTACTTGCAAAGCAGTATTGACGCAGCACCATCGCACGACATTCAGCAACGCAGCGTCCAGAGGTAGTTGTCTGCGCGCAATCTCAGTCCAGAGCACACTCAAGCCTAGGCCGACGGAGGAGATGCCGCCCCAGGCCGAGAAGAAGTCGCCCGTGTTGTCCGTGGAGCCATCGGAGGTGGCTTTCGACGTCGCAAGTGAGCCTGGGACGTGGCTAGGAAGCAGCTTCAGGTTTGGCGTGCAAGGTGAGTGGTCCGAGACGATGGTCTTGAGGACACTGTCGTCCGCGTGCAACTCGTCCCATAGCCCGTCCTGGTTCGATTGTGACCTAATCGGCGGACAGCACTTGTGTCGTGTGTCGCCTTTCTGTATGTTCTCTGCGGCGAGAGAGAGGTAGTGGTAGCAGGTCTCTGCTGTGATCTTGACTCCTCGCGAGCGAGCTTCGCGGAGCATATCGATTGCTTCGACCGCACTGAGATGCACTACATGCAGTGGCAGGTCAGGGGCGATTTCGGAAAGCGCGATGATTTCGAGGATGGCGTAGTACTCGAACGAGCTCGGTCGGGAATCGAGGAACGTCTGATAGAGATCGAGTGGTCCGCTTGGCTCGAGAGGAGGAAGTGACACCTGGACGTCGTCGCCCACCGAGGCAGAGATGGGTGGTATCATCTCGGCATGGAACATGACTGTGGTAGGCGAGTCCTTAAGCTCCTCAAAGACCAGTGAGATGTCTTGTGACGATACTGCAGGGAACTCCTCAACACCACTGTCGATCATGAAGCCCTTGAAACCTCGCACACCGCCCTCGACAAGACCCTTGAGCTCGCCGACGTTACCGGGAATGATACCACCATAGAAGCCCACATCAACCCAGCATTTCCCTTGCGCGGCTTCGATCTTCTCTTTCAGACCTGCGACTGTAGTGGTAGGAGGTATTGCGTTGAGTGGCATGTCGACCACTGTCGTCACGCCGCCAAATGCTGCCGCTCTTGTACCAGTCCAGAACCCTTCCCACTCTGTCCGCCCGGGCTCGTTGAGATGGACGTGCGCATCTACAAGGCCAGGTAGTAGGACTGCGGGCGAGTGGTCCACATATGGCGTGCCGTGAGGAAAGGAGGACTCAGGTACTATTGATCTCGTCACTGAGGTGATCTTGCCAGTGGTGGTCGCGATCACTATCGTTGCCGGCGTCAATGTGTTTTCGATCACCGCTCTAGAGGAGACAAGGACTGTGATTTCGGGTGCTTTGACTTCGACACCATTGGTGATCTGGTCGATCGTGTGAGGCGTTGTGGTGCCCGTAGCATAAGGCGCCATGCTGGATGTCGGTCACTCGATGTCGAACCCCGAGAGTAGCTCTACTTGACAACTGTAATCGAATGCTGAGGGCAAGTCTTCGCCGCTATCACCTACGCGAGTAAGGTGTTCAAGTTAGGATGAGTCTAGCATTTAGCTCTGTGAGTGAGCCGCGCTCTTTCCGATGATTCCAAGACAGTATCTTCTCGTAGAACAGTATGAGTGTGTAGTAAGGAAGTACAAGTAAACCAACCTACTACTCACCCACCCACAAGTCCCTCACATCTGCCCACCCACTCACGCAGTACGCGACCAGATAAGGCCGCATAACGTCGTGGGGACCCCATACCGACCCACCAAGCCACTACAGTCTTTCTCCGATCGTCGCATTGCGCGGAAGACTTCGGCGGAGCTGGCCGATCAGCGCGTCACTACAGCGAAGCGCAAGGACTTGATAGTGTGCACTGCGGGTTTCGAGAGCTTTATGTTACTCGATGGAAACCGTGCATTGGCTTATCAGTGATGTGGGTTGCGGCTGGCGCCAGAATGGGTGAGGTTGAGATTAGCTGCTCCGACCTCGGCAGCGTGCGGGCGGGCACGTGGCTACAATTTATGATACATTGATTGAAAGTTTGGGTAATCGAAATAAATCAGACGGAGCCAACGCCGGACGCCAGCGCTACCCAAATCAACCGCTGAACATGATCAGAACTCCATGCTTTCGGCACCAGCTTCCTCGTCGCGTTCCCTCTTTACTCTGCTCTCATCTTTGAGCAAAGCAGCGACGTACCCGCGGAAGTATTCGACATATGGCTTGAGACCCGTCTTCTGCCAGTCTTCCACCTTCGACTTCTCATCCTCGCCCATCTCCTTACGCCTTGCCTCAGCATCCCAAATGTCGATCTCCTGCAGCAGCTGCGTAACAGTCGGCACTGCGAGCGGGTCGAAGTCCTCCAGCCTCCGTACGTCAATCGGCACACATACCCTACCTGTACCCGGATGAATAACGAAGGGCGACTTGAGCAAATGATTCAGCTTCTTCGAGACTTCAGCGTCCAACCTCGGGTATGTGTACTCCAGCCGGATGTCTTGCTTGGTGTCCACTAGCTGCCTCGGGTTCATCGTCGAAAGATTGCCGTTCTCCGCCACTGTATCGATATCCGCCCACTTCTGCGCACTGCTGCGATTGGGTGCCGAGTCCCACTTCTTCTGCAGTGCCGTGGTCAAGACCTGATCCGGAATCAGGTCCAACAACTTCGAGGCTTGCTCAGCAGTCGCCCATGGGTCCTGTACACTCAAGACATCCTTCGTGAAGTGCGGGTTGAGCAATTCCAGACTCCGATCCAAGTGAGGATGTAATGGCCGTCGGATACCCTTTTGTTTGTCTTGCTTGAGTACGAGGTAGTTGGCAATTGCTCTCCGCTTCGCATCGTCCATTGTGCGCGCGCGCTTATCGCTCACCCAAGCATGTGCGCCACGACGTCCAGAGTATACCCACAGCACGTGCTGGAAGCCGAAGTCTTCTCGTAGTGCCACATCCACCACCTTGATCGCCATATTGATGAATTGCCAGCACTTATGGCAGATCTTAGCGCCTGAACAACATGTCCGTATGGGATCGTAGTCCGTCATATCGATATCGAAGACTAGCTCTTTCATGACTGGTCGGAAGCTGCCAGCTTTGAGGACTGTCTTGCGGTCTCGCGGATTGATCGTGTATTGGGGACCTATCTCGAACCGCAGTGGTGTCGTGTTGACGCAAGCTTTGCGGAAGAGATCGGCTGATGCGAAGGACTGATATCGCACGTAGACGTCTGATTGGAGGGTGAAGGCGAACTCGCGGTGCTGGAAGTCTGCGCAAGGCGAGGCAGAGTGATTGAGCCACTGGAAGATTGCTCGGAAGGGTAGTAGTCGCTGGTAGAACTGCTTAAGTACGGAAAGATCTGTGAATGCTGACTTCTCCTGCGCTGCGGGTGCGAGTGCAGGCTGCGAGCTGTCGACGGTGGTCGGCACACTCGAAGAGAAGTCATCATTATCCGAGTCATCGTCGAAGATGTCCTCCAGCTTCCCTGAATCCGTATCGACTATAGAAGGTTCGGCATCAGGCATGGCGGCATCTGAAAGTGGCTCTGACGGTACTCCGTCCTCCAGTGGCTGTGCCGGGGCATTCGACATTACTGTATCGTCCATCACTGGCTCTGGCGGCGACGACGTGGGTGAGACCGCGTGAGGCATGATGTGAGCAGCTGATGTATGTGGTTCGGTAGGTGCAGTACCAAAATTGCTTGTGCCCTATCGAGTGCAGGTTTTGTTGCGAGTGCCACAGCAAGTACTGGATTCAGGAATGTAGAGGCGAAGAGGAAATATCCCTGGCTATGTCGCTGCGATACGATAGTCGTGGATCGACGAATTGACGCACAAACGTGAGAAGTGTGTTCATAGAGGTCCTCTGGGAGACGCGACGAATCGCGTCACTGACGCGCTTCGGAAGTGGCAGCCGAAGATCCGGCTGAGCTTCCCAGAGCAAGAACGACCACCATGTCTGCCTGTCACACTTCAGGAACCCGAAGAACATCTGCAGCGATGTGACACAACCGCAACGAGTCAGCCGAAAGGCTCGAGCAATAAGATGCAAACTGGACCTGATCACTGGGTGGACGGCGAAGGCTGGGTGTCGGATGAGGGACCCTTTCTCGGTGCGCATCCTGCTGCTTCGCCCAGTGGGTGGAACACATGTACTGACACTTACGGAAGGAGGCGAAGCAACGCGACGTAGACTTACGGCAATGCATCCTGGTATTGCACGGCCTGGAAGCTCGCAGCAGATGGCCATCGATGTTGACGATGACGACAACGTTGTCGATGATCTGGATGCCGTAAGGCCAAGCAAGCGAGCTCGATACGCAAAGGCCAAACATTCAGCCGGTAAGGAGGCTGAGACCGATCACTCCAAGTCTTCTGCCAAACCCAAGATCGACGTCCTCGACTTCCTCAAAACGCAGCCGCAGCTCGCCAAGCTTCAACAGAAGACGAAGCTGAAGCCAACTGCCATCCAAAGAGGCAGTCGTAACGTTGCTGGCGATATCGTCAAGGATCTCGTTGCCAACACGCGTTTCGAAGGCGATCCAGCCGCGTGGCAGCAGTCCGAGACCGTCGTTGCCTTCCTCCGACGTTTGCCCGTCGAGTCCCCCGCCACAGCCTCAGTCGGACCGTGGCTTTGGGTGGGCAGTCCTCAGTATCCAAGACACTGGCTCAAGGTCCATGAGCGACAAGATCACGAAGGCTTCATGGATGCTACAAGCTCACTTTTTGTAAACTTCGCGTCTCGGCGCGTGCAGATAGAGAAGGCGAATCCCGGCAAAGCTCAGGCACAGATCACCCGCAAGCTTGGGCCCGATAAGGACGCTCTAGAGAGCGGACTACTTAAAGCGGCTGTCACATTTCGCGAAACGTTCGGAAAATGGATGCTGTTCCCTGGACCATCCGATCTTCCTCGAGTCTGGCGGCTGATTGCGGAGGCCACTGCTGCGGGAGAGCTGGGTCCCACAAGCAAAGTTAGTACCTGGGAGGCAGCCAATGATAAGAAAGGCACGCTCATCTGCGTCTACACGTACGACTTCACCGATCTTGAGGACGTAAGGCGTGTTCTCGACAAGCTTGTCGAGCTGGGATTGGTGACACCGAAGCTGAAGACCATCTACTACAAGTGCGATGCTTACACGTACCTCGATCTTGGCTCCAGCAACGAATACAAGATCCGCGCTAGCCTGTGGTCGAGCGAGGAGGTATTGAAGAAGGAGGTCAGGATCGCAGAGGATGGGCAAATTACAAGGCTCACGAAGAGGCATGTGGCTGCGGAGAAATTCTGAGGGCCTGGCCTCTTGCGTAGGATCTGTTGGTACCTTTCACTAGCTCGCAGCCAACACCCATACCGGCAGGCCCTCGCAGACCGTCGGGCCTGATAAAGCAGGTCTGGATCGGCAAGGTGGGCATATCACAAGATCAATGAAGCGGCATGTGGTCGGGGAGATGTTTCGAGAGCTGGCCAATATGTGCAGGATCTGTTGGTACTCTACACTAGCTCGCAAACAACACACTGCCCGACGAATCCTGCGTTGCAGTCGTGCCTGAGGGCGGCGTGCCTGGAAGGTGCACGAGCGACAAGTCGAGAGCCAGGAGGGTATAAGTAGTATCCCATCTTCGCTCTTTTGGTCTCATCATAAGCACTTCATCTTTCACACTTGTCTACCACTAAGCTCAACAACGCCTCATCAAATCACAACACAGGTTTGCCAGTTCCCATTCCGATACTTACAAACTTACTTGACATGCTTACTCATGTGTCACACAGCCATGCAATTTATCGCCATTCTGTTCGCCGCCATGGCCGCCGTGGCCATGGCTGACGTCCGCGTCTACACTGACGAATCTTGCCACAACGACGAGCTCACTGTGCGCACCTCCGCCGGGAACTGCTACACTTTACCCGGCGGCATCAACAGTGCTGGGGGCTGCTCCGTCGGCCACAACCTCAGGATCTTTTCCGACACAGGCTGTGGCGGGTGAGTACCTGGGATTCCACGTTGCCCTTCTGTTCTGACTGATCGGTGTACAGGAGCTCGGAGACTGTCTCGCCTCAGAAGTGCGTGAACTTCGGCAACAAAAACATCCGTTCCATCAAGTGTCCGAAGTGAGGCAACGAGATGTGGGGTATGATGCAGGTGCGTGGGAAGTGGTTGAGCAGAGCAGGAGAGCTTCGGTGACCGTGGTGCTCTTGGTAGTTGGGTTTATATGTAGTATACTCAGGCATTCGCTGGCAAATGCCGCACAACCAGTTTCCCTCCGATTGCCATCAAGACGGTGCATTGGTGCGTCCAGACTAGAAATGACACAGCAGCACTCAGGGCGCCGAGTCAGTTTGGTGCCTATACAGACATCTTCTCGAGCATGGTACCTATGTCCTTCGAACATGTGAAACGCCGGCTGAGCTCGTAGCAAGGATTGACGTCCGTGTCTCTCCCGCGATGCAGGTTAGGATCCATCGTGGTCAGTATGCTCTCCAATGCACAGCAATGTTCTCGACATTGTCGGGTGCAAAGGTGGAGCTTCGCCGCGCCATTAACACTGTACTTCGGACATTGCACAGTCGCCCAGCCACCTCTGAGGCTTATCGTATGCCAATCCAGCTCGGAAACACAGCCTATGTCTTGTTGCAGTCAATCTATGTGCTGCACAAAGCCCTGAGGCGGAGTTCAAGCATTCAACGGGCGGAGCTAACCTGCGAGCTAAATTTGGCCAACTTGAGTCGAGTACGCCTCAGGCAAACATAACGCAGTACAATGCAATTGAATATATATGTATTGCGCGCTGGAGTATATGGACTACGAAGGCATCAATCCCGAGCAAGACCACCACATCGTACCGCGGACTCCCCGTACCACGCACGCAGCTCTCACATCAACACCAACAAGGCTCCTGACGTCTGCGAAGCCATGAAGAACTTCACTTTCCTCCTCGCCGCCACCTTGGCCACGCTCGCAGCAGCAGACGTCCGAACATACAGCGACGCTAAGTGTGCGAACGGCGAAGTCTTAGTCAAGACCAGAGCCCAAAAATGCTACGATCTTCCGACCGGTCGCTACGGTGCTGGAGGCTGCTCTATCGGTCACAACCTCTTCATCTATTCTGAGGCGGACTGTCAAGGGTGAGTACTTGGTGCCAGTGACGTGCACGAGATGTGACTGACCGGTGCTCAGGGACTACGTGTTCGTTGATCCCCAAGCATGCGCATCGTTGGCAGGCCCTCGATCCATCTTTTCGATGATGTGTATGTGAAGTGAGGGAAAAGGATGTGGACTAGGGATTGGCCAGCACTTTAGTGCCGACTGCCAGACTTGCAGGGATTAGCTCGTCGGCGACGAGGGACATCGTTGCATGGGCTTTGCCATGAGGCCTGCTGCTTGCTGCGGGACCGGATCCAGAGTCGCGGAGGCGGGTCGTGATGGGAGAGGGGGTCTCAGGGGCCGACTTTGTCGCGATTATCCGTTGTGTGTAGAGTGTTTCGGCAGAGCTATATATTCATTCAACTGGAGTGAGGCGTACTAGGACCGACAATAATGCGAAGTGTATTCGAATAGAGTTGCGTCGAATTCTTGACCGAGCGTGCGCCTATCTAGTGAGAGATTCAAAGCGTGATGTGCGTGTTCGGACACATCGCTGTAAACCACATTGTGCTGCATAATTTCTGAAGAAGAGTGGCTCCGAAGGTCAGAATGTCCATCGCTGTGGCTGCTGCAGTGCTGGCGGCATGTCCGCGGACACCGCGAACGCAAAAGAAGTTCGTCTGGTCCATTAGTCAGAATATGTGACATTCGAGATGCGTACATGGATGAGCGCCGAAGGAGCTTTCAATCCCCGTGCATGTCCTCGTGTGCCATTCCTTGCTGCTCCTGAACTTGCAGTTGAAACCTCTAGATCTGTGAGGCGAACTCTTCGAAGCAGCTACCAATCAGAATTAGACACAGTCTCCAAAATTCAATAAGTACGTGGGAAGTTGCGAGGTCTTTGAGATGCGTGGTACATGCTGCACGCGTCGAAAGTAGAGTGGACGACGCGTTGGAAAGCTTATACTGACCCGACATCCTGGACGAGCACAGACGCTGTCACTTTCAGCCTATCGACAGCC